>CP025654.1:4668054-4883054 GCA_003576665.1 Ipomoea trifida
CGTGGTGGGGGGTCTCATCTGCAAGATGCTCTGCGCCTTTTCAGGATTTACTTCGATTCCCCTGTGGGTGACCATGAAGCCTAAAAATTTGCCTCCCTTCACTGCAAATGCACATTTTTTTGGGTTTAGGCGCAGGTTCTTTTGCTTCATGATCTCGAAGCACTTGGCCAGATACTCCGGGTGGGTCGAGGCCTCTCTACTTTTTACTAGCATGTCATCAACGTAGGCTTCCATGATGTTGCCAAGTAAATCCTTAAATACTTCCGCCACCATGCGGGTGAAGGTGGCACCCGAATTTTTCAGGCCGAATGCCATGACCCTATAGCAGTATACGCCATCCGGGGTGACGAACGCCGTTTTTTCTTCATCTTCCTTCGCCATGAATATCTGGTGATATCCCTTGAACGCGTCCATGAAGCTGAGCAGTTGGCACCCGGCGGTTTCGTCTACTAGCTGGTCGGTGCGGGGTAAAGGAAAGGGGTCCTGGGGGCAAGCTTTGTTGAGGTCCGTGTAATCTACGCACATTCGCCACGTGGGGGGTTTTGGGGCCAGCACGACGTTGGCTAGCCATTCTGGATACATCACCTTTCGGATATGGCCTATTGCCAACAACGTGTCGACCTCTGCTTTCACAAAGGCTCTTCGATCAGCCGATAGGTGGCGGCGTTTCTGCTTAATGGGTCGGGCACTCGGATCCACTGCCAGTTTGTGTGTGATAATGGAGCGGTCTATGCCTGGCATGTCCTCCGGGCCCCAAGCGAAAATTATGGAGTACGCCCTTAGTACGGCCATTACCTGGTCCCGTAACTCGGGGTCGAGGCCTTTGCCTATCCTGACACACCGGTCGGGGCGGCTTGGGTGCAGTGGGATTTCCTCTAGCTCTACCGCAGGTTCTGGTCCGGTACCTCTCTCTCCCTCCGGTTCTACGGTATGAACAGGCAGGGGGCCTGCCACCAATTTTTTGCACGCCGTGCTATAACATTTTCGCGCTAAATGTTGGTCTCCTCTAACGGTCCCCACTCCTGCCATTGTATGGAACTTCAGGCACAAGTGCTCCATCGAGATGAGTCCTCCTAACCCGACCAGCCCTGGTCTCCCCAAGATGAGGTTGTGGGCACATGTCACTTTTACCACAACAAATTCCATGTGCATTTCTCGGGTGCGGGGTGGGGTGCCCAGCTCCACTGGTAAAGTTATTGAGCCTTCCGTTTCAACCGTGTCCCCAGTGAACCCGGCCAGCGGGGTCCGTACGGGTGTAAGCTGGTCTTCGCTGAGCCCCAGCTTCAGGAATACGTCGTGGTACATGACGTTGACGCTGCTTCCGGTGTCGACCAGTACCCTTCTTACGTAAGCGCCGTTGACCACCATCGAAATCACGAGGGCGTCCTTCGGGGCCGTCGACCTTGCGGGGAGATCTTTGTCCGAGAACCATATAGGTTCCCTTCGAGGCTTCTTCGTGGCCGGGTGGTCGTCGACAGCCCCCACGTAGGCCTGTTCCCCAGAGGCTTCCCCTCCAAATATGACATTAATTACCGGCCGATTAGGTTCATCTCGATCTTTTTCTTTCCCGGTTTGCGGCATATGGGGTGTTGCACCCCTTCCCCGCGTATCCCGTTTTGCCATCCGGTCCCAATCTATAAAGTTACCCAACATGCCAGCCTGTATCAGTCTCTCTATTTCTTTCCTCCACGCTTGACAATCATTTGTGTTGTGCCCATGACAACGATGGTATTTGCAGTATTTTGACATGTCCGCCCCCGAGGGGTCGGGGCGCGGGTCCGGAGTTCTCACTAGTTGGCATTCTTCGGCGTAAGCCAATATGTCGCTTGGCGGGGCTCTCAGAGGGGTGAAGGGTATCAGCGCCCTGCCCGAGGGGGGTGCGGGTGCCCAGGGTGGCATACGAGGACCTGTATGGGGTTTATTCCCCGGGTTGGGCTTTCCTTCTTCTCTGCCCCTCCGGTGGGTGGTCGTGTTACCCCCAGACCTTGAGGACCCTTCCGTTCGCGCCTTCTTGCTTCCCTCCTCCTCCAGGTGTTTCAAACGGTTCGCTTCCTCTGCCTCCGCATAACGGTCTGCTTTCATCATCAGTGAGGTGTAGGTCCTTGGCGTTTTGCGGCGCAGGCTTTTATATAGATCCCCCGCCCTCAAGGCGGAGATGAACATGGCAATGGCCGACCTGTCGTCCATGTCCTCCACCTCGGCCTCCTCCGTTCGCCATCGGACGAGGAATTCCATCAATGTCTCGTCCTTCCTTTGCTTTAGGCTCGCGAGGTGTGTGAAATGTTTTTTATTCCTCCTCCCCCGCATGAAACAGGTGATGAATTTCATCGCTAACTCGTGAAATGATCCGATGGATCCACCGGGCAGGCTAGTGAACCAACGCTGAGCCCCTCCGGCCAACGTGGAGAAGAAGGCTCGGCACATGGCCGCCTCGGAAGACCCCATTAGCATCATGGCGGCCTGGTAAGACAATATGTGTTCTTGCGGGTCGCCAGTAGGATAATATGAAGGAGTTTAAAATGAAGTAGGAGTCTCATTTTCTCCCTCAGGTACACTATAAATAGAGGCTTCATTACACATTGAACTGGGAGGCCCTTCTATAAAACATTGATTCAAGAAATTATGTTTAGTGTACAATTAGATAAGTATAGAGATGTTTATACCTGCATTTTATACAATATTACAAACATGATGCCATGTTTTCCCTTTTCATATGAGAAATATCCACAAGAGGAAGTGAAAATGCAAGAGGATCTAATGCCCTCTGCTCTTAACTACTTAAGCGCAAAAACACAAACACCTAGAAGGCATGCCGCCGGAGAGTTGTGCGAAATCTGCTTGGACACCAAGACGCAAAACCAGATGTTCAGAAGCGATTCGTGCACACATTCATACTGCTCCGATTGCATCGGCAGACACATCGCCGCTAAGATTCAGGAAAACTGCGTGAGTAGCGGCGGCGTTAAGTGCCCCGACGTCTCCTGCAAGGGAATCATCGAACCGCAACACTGTGGTTCGATCAATATTTCCAAGGAAGTGTTGGATCGGTGGGAGATTGCGGTGTGCGAATCGCTGATACTTGCTTCGCAGAAATTTTACTGTCCTTACAAGGATTGCTCGGCGATGATGGTGGATGACGGAAGCGAGACGGTGACGGCTTCCGAGTGTCCCAATTGCCGGAGATTGTTCTGTGCGCAGTGCAAGGTGTCGTGGCACGCCGGAATCGATTGTCGGGAGTTTCAGTCGCTGAATATTGAGGACGAGAGGGGGAGAGAAGAAGACGAGATGTTAATGGAGTTAGCTGAGAAGAAACAATGGAGGCGATGCCCTCGTTGCAGCTTTTACGTTGAAAGGAGAGATGGTTGTCTGCACATTTCTTGCAGGTACATATATATCTGCTATAAATCTATAATCTTCTACACAATTATGTGATTGAATTTATGTTAGTTTGGCCTAAATTATACGTATTATATTGCAAATCTCTAACATTTTGTAGGTGCGGGAAGGAATTTTGTTATCGGTGTGGAGCAACTTATTCTCCACTCCATGTTTGCCCATCCACTTATGATCAAGACTAATTTGGATTTAAAAAAGAATATTATTTTTTATAAACAAAAAATTATATGTTCTTGTAGATCATATCACTACTATGATATGATGTTATTGCACCATATATAATTTCTACAATTATTATTGGTAATATGTAACAAGAAAATAATTTTTGAATCTACTGTCTTCTGATCCGTTGTGAAATTTGTAATTGTAGTACATGAGAATGAATGTATATATTTTGTCTTGTTCAGAATATATACCACAAGAAGAATCACTTGAGTTATTAGTGCGGGCTAGTGATGAATGCATGATATCTATGGTAAGATTGATGTATAAGAATCACTTGAGTTATTAGTGCGGGCTAGTATGAATGCATGATATCTATGGTAAGATTGATGTAAAATTAATTTATACATGTAAAAATTTTAAATTTTGTTCCTGGGAAAAAATGTCATTGGTTGTAAGCAAAGCTTTTAATGTTAGTAGGGTTTTATTGTTATGAATTAAGAAATGAAGGGTTTGATAAGTGTAAGCATAATACAATTCAGGCTTTTAAAGCAAAAATTGCATGTTTAGTTTTGAATTGTAAATTTAGTTCTATTTTAGTTTTTACAAATTTGGTTGTGTTAAATTAGTTATCTCTTTTAGTTTTTACCAGTTTGATGTTGAAAGATTGAATTTAGATTTGAAATAATGGTTAAATAGAATATCGAACTACACGAATGTGAAATTACAATTAGATCATCAAATTTAAAAACATTACAATTGTTGGATCACTGATTTTCTTACATGGCACAACCCCCTCCCGGCCTCCCGGCCTCCCCCCTTGGTCTCAAGCTTGGAGATGAAGAGATGTCATTTTAGTTTATTTTACATACAATAAGATAATCACCACATTAGCATATACAGATAAAACAATAAAGAGATGTCATTTTATTTTATTTTATAATTTTATAATAAGATAATCACCACGTTGTTAACAAATAATCAAATATAGATAAAACATGTCATTTCATTTTACATTATTTAGCAATCTAATTGTAAGTTTTATCACCTATTCTTATTCCTTTAGATTTTGGATGTTATGGTACTAAATGCAGTTTTTAGGACATGTTTAAAGTGGTTATATTTCAGAGGGAGGACTCTTTAGATTACCAAAAAATGCATTAATGCATTCCTGGGAACTAGTAACAATATGTTAATGCTAATATCTGCAAACCAGACTATGATCTTTCACATTTTCTTACCGTATAAAAGGCATAATCGCATAAGGATCCTCAAGAGATTATGGCTTCCGATCCATATGTGGATGACTTCTACTTCTCTGCTCTGTACGATGAAGACGAAATCTTCCCCATTTCAGATGAGAAATATGCAGAGGAACTGCAACTACAAGAGGCTCTAATGTCCTGTGCGGCAAAAACACAAACACCTGGTAGGCAATCGGAAGCCGGAGAATCTTCTGAAGCGTTCTGCGAAATCTGTATGGATACGAAGGCGGGAGGCGAGATGTTCAGAAGCGATTCGTGCAGGCATTCATACTGCTCGGAGTGCATCGGACGCCATGTCGCCGCTAAGATCCAGGAAAACGTGAGCGCCGTCAAGTGCCCCGACGTCTCCTGCAAGGGAATCATCGAACCGCAGCACTGTCGTGCGATCATTCCCGCGGAAGTGTTGGAGCGCTGGGAGAGTGCGGTGTGCGAATCGTTGATACTTGCTTCGCAGAAATTTTACTGTCCTTACAAGGATTGCTCGGCGATGATGGTGGATGATGGGAGCGAGACGGTGACGGTTTCCGAGTGTCCGAGCTGCCGGAGATTGTTCTGTGCGCAGTGCAAGGTGACGTGGCACGCCGGAATAGATTGCCGGGAGTTTCAGTTGTTGAATGTGGACGAGAGAGGGAGAGAAGACGTGATGTTAATGGAGTTGGCTAAGAATAAGCAATGGAGGCGATGCCCGCGTTGCAGGTTTTACGTTGAAAAGAAGGCTGGTTGTCTGCACATTTCTTGCAGGTACATATATTTTGTGCTATTTTATCATTTTTATCTTTATTAATAATTTACAAAAATAACACCATATACTCTTCATTAATAAAATTCTTAATATCATTATTTATCTTTTTATATATTTTACACTTGTCATAATTCAACAATTAAATTTATTTATCTTCACCAAAAAAACAATTAAGTTTATCAACAAACTTAATTTTAATTAATTAATTTATTAATTACTAGTTTTTCTGCTAGATATGACGACAAAAAGAGACATAATAAATATTTATGTGATTGAGTTGAATTTACTTTTTCAATGTTTTGTAGGTGCGGGCAGGAGTTTTGTTACGGGTGCGGAACAAAATACTCTGGTAATCATATTTGCCCACCGGCATGATCAGGGCTTGTTTGGATTGCAAATGGAATATTAATTTTTAATTTTTTGAGTGAAATGTTCTTGAGGACCATTACTAGATATATTATTTCACCACAATTTCTACCATTATTATTGGTAATTGTGTAAGAAGAGAATCTACTTTTTTGTCTATGTTGTTGTGAAGAAACCAGAATTTGATGAGAATGTTTAAAAATGTGTTGCTAAGAAATTCTTGTATAACAGTATTTGCGAGGGTTAGAATGTAATGTTACTTTCCGCCGGACTAATTTTGCTAGATGATTATATAATTTTAAACTTTTGACATTTTGTGAAAATTGTTTATTATTTTTCTCTTGTATTGAAACCTGTTTGCTTAGAGGGATTTGATTAATATTGAATATTCCAAAAAAAAAAAGAAGAAGGAATGAGTTAATACTACTTTTAATGGACTTCTAATTATTAATGTATTTCCAATTGTGAAGATTAGATGGGAAGAAAATAATGGAAGGGGAAAATTCAAATAGATGATAAATGATTTTGTTTTTTATTTAGTAAATAGTTTTTAAATTATTTTTGGACTAGAGTCAACAATGTAAGATAGCCTTGTTCCATGATATAATTTATTTGTCTTTGACCTTTGGGCTTGAAAATTAAGTTCCATGAATATAATGGTTATTTTTTTATATTAATTGGAGGGTCATACCCGAAAAGGCACATACAAAGTTAGACGATACACACATCTCGCCAAACTGGGAGAGCACAACGATCATCCTCCAGAAAGCCTAAGATGCTCTCCGGGGGATTATCGAAAATATGTAAGCCTCTATGCAGACTCCTCTAGCTAGCTTAGCTAAACTATCCGATGAATATAATGGTTATTAAAGTTTCTTTAGTATACATTTAAAAACCCCAAAAATGAGTTATAGAAAAATGACTCATGTTATTTTTTGGTGTTTGATTGACTCATGTAATTTCGTAAAAAATGAACAGTAATTTGTTACATATATATATATATATTTCTTTTAAAACATTAATCATAGATTGATAAATCTAATAAAACTGAAGTAAAGATATTGAAATACTGTACACACTTTTTTTTTCGGTGGGCTGAGTAGGCAGAGATTTTGTACTATTTAACTCAATGGGTCTCATTTCAAATTTTAACGGAGCCAGTTTATTTTAGTCCATATATTAATGGAGAATATGATGGATTACTCCACTTATTTGGCACCACTTAAAGAGAATTATGTCTGATAAAAGGAATCCAAAAAATATCTTATGGTGAGTAAAATTCTTAGAATACATGTTGTTCATTAAATAAGTCTTTTTTTTCTGTACGCAGTATTTTTCATTGACTTCATTTTAATTTCCTTAAATATCTAAATACTGAAACATTTAATAAATAACTTTTAGAAGTGATTTTCTTCATTTCTAAAATAAACCTTAATCCATGTTTTAAAAATTATTGATTTTGTTTTAATACTCAATCATTAAGATAGTGTCAATTTTAACCATTTGTTAGTTATTTTGTCATCAGCCAGCCAACAGTAAAGAGGAAATTAAGTGTGAAAAATGGATTATGGGTTTATATATATACACATATAAGGTAGATTTTCCAATTAAATCATTTTATTGGGAGATAAGTGTGAAAATTGAAATTATAATTTAAACTTCATTATTGAAAAGCGCAGGAAGTTTAAATTATTTGGTATATACAAATTACTTACCTGCCTATATTGAGGAGAAAAGACGTATATACAACTACCAAAAAAATAAAATTGATAAATTCGTATAAACAATGTCATTCTTAAATTACTTGAGTAAACTATGAATAAAATTTAGTTATATGTCATTACTATTCAGCTGATAATAAAACGGATCACTATAAATTTTTTCTATTATAACTACTATGTAATGCAATCCTTCCCCAAAATACCCGTTCCAACCAGTTAAACATTATGGTTAAACAAGTCAAATCCGATGACCCTTAGCCAATTACTATCCAGCTGATAATAAAATGGATCACTATAAATTTTGTCTATTATAACTACTATGCAATGCAATCCTTCCCTAAAATACTCGTTCCAACCAGTTAAACATTATGGTTAAACAAGTCAAATCCGATGACCCTTAGCCAATTATATACAATAGTTTATTCAATAGTCATAACATGAAGTCTAACTTCATTACATTTTGTTAGAGATTCATGTTATTAGATTATTGAATAACCTGGAGCATTCTTAAATCTTAATTATTACTTAAAATAGTTGACCCTTTATTGAACGTACACATGTTTTCATACAAATCAATGAAATCATATTAGAGCTACCATTTATTAATTAATTATTCGTCACTCATATTTTTTATGCCGTGGGAGGGATATTCACAGTCACTATATGAGAATGTGTACATGGTGAATCCTCGCTCTTTGTTAATCATATTTTTAACTCTTAAGAATGAGAAATTACTAAGGACTAAATTTATAATAATATATCAAGTCGAAGTAATATAATAAATAAATATCATTTATTATATTATTTGTATTAAATAAAAATACTTTTTTTGACAAAAAATAAAAAAAATACTTAAAGTATATATATCCAATAGACACTTGTTTTCCAAAACCGGATGAGCCACTTGTACAACAAAGCAGTATTCCAAAGACAAAGATGTTTTAATTTTCAATTGATTATATACATAAACATAAAAAGTGGGAGTGTTCACAAATTCGTCAAATATACTCTGATGTAAATTTGAAAATCATCCATTAACAAACTAGATGTGAATTTAATTTTTTAAAATCTGCTATATCTCATCCGCTTCAGTGATCCACTATAATGAAGCTTTATTGATTAATTTGTTTGAATTTTTAAATTGATTTTTTGTAATTTTTTAATGAAATGTTTGAAAATTTATTGTCATTTTGATTTTTGATTGTTTTCATAGTTGAATTGTTATATTATAATTTAATTTAATTTTTAAATTTAAAATATGTTATCCAATCTGCATTGAATTCAATTCGCCATTGATAAATTGGATTGAAATAGATTCACCTTCCTAATCCTAATGGATATACACGAAAAATTTTCAAATCCTCTGAAGAATTGGATACAACTTCATTTTAAATTTTCTAAAAAAGAAAACTTTATTTTAAATTTACTGATATCTGTTCTTGTAGCACAAAGTATATTTTGCGTGTGAAATGGAAAGCCAATTTCAGATACGGGGCGGATAGGTGACAGTGAAACAACACTAAGCTAAGAGCCAACTTAACATTGGTTTATGTGGTTGGCCATACGAAAGACCAAACATCATGGCAAACCTAAATTTATTAACATTATATGGTTCCATGTTGCCATTATTTAATTTCTTGTGCATTGCATCTTCAACAACTTGTTGCACTTTTTATTCTTTTCACCAATTTGGACACAACTCAATGGCATAAAGAAATATTATATTATATTAAATCACACCTGATAATCTTTTACTCGATCAACCAATATTAAAAGATAAAACTATATTCGTACAATACTTCTAGAAAAATAATTACCAGCCTGCTATGCTATACTAGTTGATTATTAAATATCAATATTATTATTCAAGTTGTTATATCCACTTGCCGGCCACTTACTTCGAGAATAGCGACCTTTCTGTAAGGTTGGGGTCAGATTTTTCTTAACTGGTTATACCTATTATTCTTTATTTTTATATAAAACACGTACTCTTTATATAAAAATTTTAAATTACTCGTATAAAATATTTATATTGTGAACATTTTTGTTATATCAAACCTACTTGACTAAATAATAATAATAATAATAATACTATTATTATTATTATTATTATTATTATTATTATTGGCATTGTTATATCAACTTGCCCACTTGTATTCGAAAGTCGAGGCCCTAATAATAATATTATTACCCTACAGCTAGGGTCACTTTTCTTTATCTACCTTTGACCTTTCTTTATTATACTCATTTTGTTTAGACAGTAATTTTAAAATATCTCTATAAAATATTATGAGAGTGTTTTCCAATATCTTTTAAGCTCACGGATATTTTTTTTGTCAAAAAAAAATAAAAATAATAATAATAATAATAAGGGTCTCGCTCCCCTCCTTCACGATCGAAAAAAAAAATGAGAGAAAAACGTTATATGAAACAAGATGTCATGAAAATGAAAATTTTTTAATCAGTGCACAACTATACATGGATCTTTTATTTAAAAAAAAAAAAAAAGAGTTTTAAATGTTACGTAGTATTTTTTAAATAGATTTTACGTTTAGGGGGGAGGAATTTTTATTTTTATTGATTATTATGAATGGACCAATTTTATCATGATTCAATAAAATGCTATAAATAGAATAGGATTTCAATTTGATAAGGGAGAAAGGCAGTTTTTTTCTTTAAATTATTAGTTAATTTTTATTTTTATCCCTAGTTCTGGCTTGTTCTCGTATTTTGTCCTTGAAGATTATATCCAAGTTACTTTTTTCGTCCCTAGTCATTGAAAAGTATCTTCTACAATAATTATATTCTTTTAATTCCAAAACATTTTTATTGGTTGCAACCTCCATATCTACATTGCAAATTTTTAGTTTTAAAATGTGAGCACGAAATAGTAGAATTCATCATGCATATTTGCATTTTACACTCCTTTAATATGAAAATCTAAGGATGATGCAATTGAATTTCCGACATTTTACACTACAAAGAGTGAAAAATGTTTGAGAATTCAAAGTACATTATCATAAAAATTTTAGATTAAAGATTTGCAATGCAAATGTAAAGAATTGTGTCCTAGGATAGTAAAATATCTTGAATTAAAATAATCTATATGTGTGAGATAGTAGATATGTAATACTTTTTAGTTAAAATATAAATCTTTTTATGAATGTTTAAAAAAGTATTACATTTTTACTAAAATATATTACAAACTAACAAAGTGAATGATTTAATTAAAAATTAGAGTTATTTTTAAATCAATAACTACAAATATAAGTATATAACAAACCTAAATTTATAACTAAAAATGAACATTTTATGTCATTTTATCCCTAGTAAACAATAATTGTAGAATATAGTTCACATTATGTACCACCCATATACATGTTCCTTTTTAATATTTTAAATGTTTATTTTTTTATTAAATATTTATTTTTTCAAAGATTATTTTAACGTATTATCTAACTAATAAAAATTTTTAATATATTAAAAATTTGTATTTATTAATAATTCACCTTACATTATAAACTATTATCCAATAATTTCGCCTCCGCACATTATGGCATTTGGGAGAAGAGATTGCACTCATAGGGTTGGCTGTTAGCCACGAGCGCCGGAGTCTTCTTCCAAATTTCGAATTCTACGAAATTTTTTCTTTCTTTATTTATTACATTTATTGTGTGTGTGTTTTCTTAATATTATTTATAAATTAGATTTCTCGAATTTATATCGAGAGCTACTAAATGAGATAAATTGTAACATCCAAACAATTTCAAGTCAGTCCATGTTGTTGAGTGTTGACTCTGCATAATGTGCATAAGGGGTTCATCCCTACACTTGTACTAGTTTAGGGAGTCCAATCTTCAATATAGAGAGCCCAATGACCCGAAATCGAATTATTATTGCGTGAACCACTACTAAAAACACATAAAATATATTATTCTAACACATAAAATACATTATTTTAATTCATAAAATATATTATCCTACTCAAAAATTTTATTATTCTAACACATAAAGTATATTATTTTAACTCATAAATACATTATCTTACCCCAAAATATTCATTATTCTAACACGCACGCGGAGCAATATTTATTAACATCAAACAACATCGTTTTGAACCAAGATCCACACCATAATTTTTTCTCAAACTCTAGTTCGAGGAGCCATACTTTTAATAAGATGTTAATAAGAGTTAAACTCACACTTTATTACTGTAGTGTTGACTTTAAATCAAGTAATTTATCATTTAAGCTAGTCTCGCGGGCTGCATTTATTGTTTTTGTAAGGAAGGTACCGCTCAGATACTTAATTGAACCTGAAATTGCAATCATATAATGGATGAGGACTACTGATTCAGATTGAGGGAGCAAGTGGATGCTGTGGAGCAGCCTCAACATTAAGACAATGTGGATAAGGCTTAATAATTCCCCATCTCATCTCTCATCCAAATCTTGTCCTTTTCCAGTAAATCTGTCCCTTCTTCAAGTAACAGTTCTTATATCGTGGACATTGTGGACTGCGGTCCCCAAAACGACGTCGTTTTGATTAATGAAACAGACGGATGAATTCGCGTTACTCACTTTCTTTTCATATATACTGCACTTTCTTTTCAACACATCTGCAGTTCCCTTTCAACACAACTGCAGTTACTTTTTGATATAACTATAGTTTCATTCGATAATATGTTATCGAATTTATCATGCATTTATGCATGAATTGATGATTGGATGAGGTGGAAGGTTGGGCGTGCTCAGTGGTCACACCTCGACTGTCGTCGATTCTCGTGCGGACTTGAGAATCGCACTGACAGTCTGAAACGATAACGAACAGAACGACGTCGTCTAGGGGACCACGCTGGATATCTACACCCATTAGCATCAATGAAAACGTGGGTTGGACGACACGGCCCAAAAGCCCAACTTGTTTAGCGTCCCTCCGTCCCTTCCGCGTTCACTTGGGGCCCATAGCTACTGCTTTGGGCCCCACGCGCGACCAAATTTCAACTGTTGGCCATTTTGTCTTTTCCCGTGTCAGATGCATGCATCATCTCTGGCTTCCTCGCTGTTCTTCAAGTCAATTCCCCTTTTGACCCCCCATCTCTCACTGTAGGCTCTATTTTCTATGGTCAAATTTGGTATTCGCTTCTTCTTTCCTATTCTAGATATTTAATTATTCGTTTCCATTTTACGTTTGACACACATAATTTGATTTAAGTAATATACATAGGATAAAAACTACATAGGACAATCCAGCCGAAATGTAACATTGATTTAATATTTAATTATTTATCAATTACCCACGTGAAATATTTACTGGCAAGAAAAATATGCATAGTTTTTTGGTCAAAAATTAGGCAGGGGCAATAGTGAAGGATGAAACTATTCCCAAAATTTGGTAAAAGCCATTCATAATTAGAGCCAATTGAATTCAAACTTCCACATTATTACTGAAATAAAATTTTAATTAATAAAAAAAGATTAAAAAAAAATTATGTTAATGACCTTGTGGTCTAGTGACACGAAGTGACTTTTTTAAATTAGAAGTTATGATTCGTAATTTACCTCTTCTAGCATAATTGAAAAAAAATTTTGAAGTTTATTATTGCAAATTGATATTTTTTTATTCAAAAAGATCAATCACTTAAAATAAAAAGGGTATTTTGGTACAGAGAATTGTTCAGTAGTAATTGCGTCCCTCTGAGAAGGGCAATCATGTAAACTCCCCTGACTTCACCTCGTTCCTGCCGTTTTCTCCTCTCAAATAGTCACCTACTGCCCATATATATAACCAATGCTGCATCTGAAACCTCACTGGTAAAAATTCCCAAATTTTCTCAATCCAAATTGCCTTTATTTTGCGAAGAAAAAATCTCTCTGCGAAAAGTTTGTCTTTTGATTTCAAGCTAGAAAGTTAGAGATGTGCGGTGGTGCTATAATCTCCGATATCAAACCGCCGGTGCGGACGTCGCGCCGGCTGACCTCTGAGTTGCTGTGGGGGAGCGCTGATCGGAGCAGCGCAGGTGGGAAGAAGAATAAGAATTTTGCTGGAAGTTACTATTCCGGAGGCCTGCGATCCGCGGCTTTTGACCTCGATAATGAATTCGAGGCTGATTTTCAGGACTTCAATGACTATGATGATGATGAGGTCGTAGATGTGGACGTCAAACCCTTCGTTTTCGGACTCTCTTCCGGTAACATTCAATTTCCTCTCTCACGTTTATATTTTTAGATTCTAGATCCGCGAAGATAAATCCAGTAATTTTCGTGTGTTATTCGTGATGTTGCTAAATCCAGAACTCTTATGTATTTCCTTTTGCTTAATGAAGGTTTCAGCTCTGATTCTAAGGACTTTGACCAATCTATGAAGAGGAAGAGGAAAAATCAGTACAGGGGGATCAGGCAGCGTCCTTGGGGCAAATGGGCGGCTGAAATCCGTGATCCGAGTAAAGGTGTTCGCGTCTGGCTAGGAACTTTCGACACTGCTGAAGAAGCGGCGAGAGCCTATGATACTGAGGCTCGGAGGATCAGAGGCAACAAAGCTAAGCTGAATTTCCCTGCTGAAACTCAAGCAAAATCGTCTAGGCGCACTGTTAAGGTGAATCCACGGAAGGTGGTTCCTAAGACGGTTCAACCTGATGCGAGTAGCATGGACAATAGCTATTATGATCCTATGAGTGTTTTGGAACAAAAACCGCCAGTGAAACTGTATGATTCCGTGGGAGATTTGGACCTGCTATCATATCCCTCATCTGGTGGTGCAAACCTTTATTTCAATTCTGATGGTGGAAGCAACAATTCCTTGGACTGTACTGAGCATGGCTCAAGGACTCCAGAGATATCCTCTGCTCTGTCGGCTGCTGTTGAAGCTGATGAGATTCAGTTCATTCAGGAAACCAACCCGCAAAAGAAACTAAAGTCAACGGAAAACACCACAGTTGAGAAGCTGTCTGAAGAGCTCTCGGCTTTTGAAGATCAGATGAAGTTCTTTCAGATCCCATATCTGGAGGGGAACTGGGACTCATCAGTTGACACTTACCTTAATGTTGATGGTGGAAACGCCTTAGATCTCTGGTCATTTGATGATGTTCCTTCTTTAATGGGGGGTGTTTTCTAGCTAAAGTGATGCAGAGCCATCCCCTTTCTGGCTTGTGTTGTATATAATCAATCATGTGAGTAAAGACTAAAGATTGATGATGATGCACTATTATTGTCTTGTATTTTTATTATTAACTGCATATGGAGGATAAAATAGGATTGTTCTTTAATTCCCTCTTTTTCCTCTTTGTTCTTATAGGTTGGTTTGTGGTTGTAGCCTGCTGGTGCTAAGATGATGGTGTCTGCATTTCTGTTGAGGGTTTATAAATAAACCTTAATAAACACTGTGAGTCCTCCATTTAAATGTTTGTGTGGAGGATGATCGCCGACGAATTGCTTCTTATTATGTGATGTTGTGTGATATATAAGTTGCTTGAATTTATTGTGTGCTAATAACTTGTAATGTAGATCAACCAAAACTAATCTTGGCTTTCATATTAACGTTGTAGTTGCCGTGTAAAGTTTTCCATCATTCTACAGCTGGAAGTTTCTAGATGAACTTTTCCTAATATCAATCATTGCGGCCAAGGAATTTGACAAAATAACGCAAAACTCTTTTGCAAGTTGCAATTTGTAAAGATAGATTGTGTTGGTGTGCCGTGTGGGAGAAGAAAGGATGAACCATTAGGTGAGAACTTGATTTTAGGTTTTAACTCGGTAGGTGAAGTAGGTTGGATAGATAGTCTCACTATACAATTTCGACGACAGAGTAAAAACTGAATAATGATTTAATTAGGAAACTAAATTTGAAAACATGATGCCTGAGGAACGATCAAAACCAGTCAAAATTCAGGCAACAAAAAAGAACTATAAATTTGGTGATGCTTTTTACCAACTCAACATTCTATGAAAGAGGAAAAAGTAGAGATCTCCAAAATATGCCATCAATCCCAACCTGTTGCTGCCGGCACAACGTCTACTCCGGCAGGTACTGGTACAGCTGGTGGAGCTGCGGCATCCCAACCACCATCAACTGCGGCTGAAATTCACATGATTTATAGAAGCAGAATAAATTAGACAACTACCCATAAAAGGAAATGTGACATCATAATATATCAAATTGTATATAGAAAAGAGGTTATAAGTTAGCGTTGGAAATCATTGACAAGCAATTTCCTTGCAAATCTTGGTCAGGCAAAGGTTGCAGGTACAACAGTTTTAGAGGCTTAGGGGCCCCACCCAAAGACATTTTGGGGCTCCTTTCCGCCGATGGCAACAGTGCTAGGTTTAGAAAGGTCAATTAATGCCCGCTTTGAGCAAGAGAGGTCTCACCAAAAAAAAAAAAAAAAAAAACAAGCATTGACAAACAATGAATGAACCCTAATGCCAAGTAGCTTGTAGCTATGACACCTCTGTGGCGGCTCTCCCAAATGGGAGGTCACAGGTTCGAACAACAATGGAGACATTGAGACATTGACTCTTTGTTCTTCAATAGGTTGAGAAAAAAAAATGTATGGACAGATATTACATTGTAATAGTCTAATAGAGTCTAGTAGTATTCAAAAAAATTTGAAAGCTAATCAAATTTTGCCAAATTAATGAAGTGGTAACTTACCAGTTTCTGCAGTCCATTCACCAGTAACTACAGGTACAGGGGCAGCATCACCAGACCAGTGGCTGTCGGGAATATTGGCTGCAGACCATTCAGCACCACCAAGTGCACCACCAAGTGTTGTGGTAGCATAATCCGTATAATCAGCAATGGCAGGCAATTCTTCTTCTTCTTTCTCCTTTGCCTCTTCTGGCTCCCTGTAGAAGAACAGATCCACCTACCAAGAGGCAATATCAAAATATGAGATTTCATAAAGATAGCCAAAACTCTAGAAACAATAAAATATCCAATCTAGCCACAAAAAATAATATTTGCAAAACAAGAGAATAAAAATAATTCAAGAAATCCAAGCTTTCAATTTACCATAATATCCCACTTGTGTCCAGGAGCAACAGCTCCACGCATTTGTTGAACCATTCTTGCTAAAAGCCAGAATAGAACACCAATGCTGTGCTTCCCCTTGTTATTAGCAGGAATGCAGATATCCACATACCGCATGGGGGAATCAGTGTCACAGAATGCAATGGTAGGGATGTTCCCAAGAGCTGCTTCCTTGATAGGCTACATAGAGTTGCAAACAAATTTTAGAAACAATACACTTAATAGTATATCAGTTTGGTAATTATCAATACAATGACAAAACGTATAACAACCTGGTGATCAGTCCGTGGATCTGTCAGAATGAGAAGACGAGGCTCACTGTATGATGTCTGGAGCTGATTTGTGAATGTCCCAGGCGTGTGACGTCCAGCAATGGCATTAGCTCCAGTGTACTGGGCAAACTTCAAGACGGCTCTTTGCCCATATGGTCTAGCTGACTGCACTATAATATCCTTAGGATTTTCAATTGCAACAATGACCCTGGCAGCCATTTGGAGTTTTTCCCAAGTCTTACCGAGATTAATGATGTAAATTCCTACATCAAATAATATAAATAGTATAAGAAGCACTTAATATAGGCATGTAGCATATATCAATGTCTTTTTTAGTAAAACACCTAATGAAATCTTTGATGAAAAGTCCACGCTAACATCAAGCCATAAAAAATTGGATGCTATCAATATTTTACATCCACCAATTGTCAATTACAATTGAAAAAATAATAATAATAGTAACCCTGCATAAGAAGCATTTATCATGACAAAACCATATCAGAAAGAAAACTCAGTACAACTTATCTCTGCAAGAGAAATACAGATTAAAATGTATGGGTCATACTGTTGAAATGTTTAGAGAAATTTATTGGGGAATGACAGACTGTGAAACTAATCCTTACAGAAACTCTGAGATGTAAAACAAAATAACTATCAAACAATCTATCCTGAATTGTAGAGGATCACACTCTAGCAAGTACAGTGATCTCAAATAATAAATATGACATAATGACAACGAGAAATAACGAATTCACACGAAATAGATCACAAACCTAACAACTCATGATTTCAGAAACCAGCAAAAACAATCATCAATGTCGCTAAGCATAAATAGATAACGGAATTAAATATGAACATGATTTCAATAATGTATGTGTGTCTAATACCGTGCTGCAAACTTCCATATATGCACAAATATAAGCAAAATACATTAATGCATGCGTGTACAGACGTACATATAGAGATATTACCATCGTTTCGGCGCTTGAAGACATAGCGCTCCATCTGAAAATCACAGTTTTTGGTGCCGAGTTGGACCTCGGCAGCCAACATCATCTGAATATCAGCCTCCTTAGTGGACAAGGATCGCGCCGTCGTCGCCATTTCCGCTCCGCTTGATCGTTCTGCACTACTCGCTGAGGGTTTATGGAGAGAGTGATGACGATGAGAGGCAGGCAGAATTGAGTTGCAACTGTTTAACCTGAAGGAGTTTCTGGGCTACTTAAAACCCTAATCCATTATTAAGTTTCGCCCATTAGAGGTGATTTTTACTATGGGCTGCGTTGGGCCCATCACGCCATTTACTTTGTATTGGCAGAGTGACCCAGAACTTTTGATTGGAAGGAAAGAATTAGAAAAAAAAAAAAAACAAATTTTAATTTGGTGAGAGAAGAATAAGGCAGGAATAAAGTAAAAATTTAAATTACGTTATTTGATAGGAAAGAATAAAATTTTTGAGATTGAGAATGAAAAAAGTTGTATAAAGACTAAAATATCATCGTGTAATAATAATAATAATAATCACGGATAATCGTATTATTTCATCCATTTTTTCCTTTCTCACAACCTTTGAGTTGCCCATAAATTACAATTCAACAAAAAGAGGGAATTACAATTCCTCCCAACAAACATTTCAATGCGTTCGGTTTTAAGAAATGAAAATTAAGAGAGAAAGAAATTATAATTCAGTGAAAAATAAAGTAAGAATTCAAATTACATTGTTTGGTAAGGAGAAATGAAATTATTAAAAATTGGAAAGAAAAAATAATATAAAATTTAAAACGCTCTTATATAATAATAATCATAATCATCATCAAGGGTAAAAGGATCATTTCATTATTCTTTTTCTTTCTCCGCACTGCTCCGGAATTACAATTCCTGTGAGGGTCTAAAATTTCCAATTACACAAATGGAGGGAATTACAATTTAGTGGAATTATAATTCCTTCCAATCAAACAATGTAATTAAGAATTGTGTTATAATTAAATTACAACTCAATCTAACCAAACAACCTATTATAACTGAAATGACCAAAGAATTATATTCGAATTGCAATACAATTCATGTCTACCAAATAGTCCGTAAGCTTCCAAGTAAAAATTTAACCACTACACTACGACTAGAATGACACTTGAAGATAATCAATCGAATCTGACCTCCCACTTGAAAAAATCACTTCATGTCGCTTGATCAATCACGTGGTATTATATATTTATTTATTTTTTTTGAAGCACAAAAAGTCAATTTCGAATTGCAATACAATTCATGTCTACCAAATAGTCCGTAAGCTTCCAAGTAAAAATTTAACCACTACACGTCCACACTACGACTAGAATGACACTTGAAGATAATCAATCGAATCTGACCTCCCACTTGAAAAAATCACTTCATGTCGCTTGACCAATCACGTGGTATTATATATTTATTTATTTTTTTTGAAGCACAAAAAGTCAATTTCGAGATCTCTTCTACTGAAACTCGAACTCATGACCTCCCATCTGAGGGTGGTCACTACATGCCAATTGAGCACAAGGTAGATAATCACATCATGGGGCCTTGTAAGGAGGAATGGATTAGCATTTTCCAGACCTGTTCGCATAGCAGGGCAAGTTTTTCGGTTTTCCCTATCCAACTCATTTTTTAATTGTTATATCCTAAATCAAGGTCAATCATGTATACTTCATAATTTGATTGGTAAAAGAATTTAAAAATAAAATTTGTGACAAAACATGTCATATTCCTCAAACATTGTCACGTAACAAAACTATAATCTTCTCCGCTGATATTAAAACGCAATTACACAATCATGAAACTGAACACAGGATTGCATGTAGTACAACTCAGAAACTACGTTACTACATCAGATCACTACATATAATCCGATGAAACACTTAAACTAGGAATTGATGCAAACAGAATTGGCGTGTTCTGGATCATCAGGAGATAGCCACCTCGATCGTCTTGGACTTGGGCGGCGGAGGGTGCTTCTCCACCACCACAGTGAGCACCCCGTTCTCGCACTTGGCGGTAATGGCGGAAACGTTGCAGTTTTCCGGCAACCTGAATTTCCTGGCCAGTTTCTGCGGCGCCTTCCTCTCCAACCTCAAATACTTGCACCCTTCTTCCTCCCCATCCTCCCGCTTCCTCTTCCCGTTGCTTTTGATCACTAGCGTCCTCTCATCTTCCACCCCCACCTGATCCAAAAATCAAAATTACAATCAAACATATTGAAGATAAAATGCCAAAAAAAATTAATCAGAAAGGACAAAAGAGGTCACTCTACTAGTTTATTGTAAAAACATTATCAAACAGAAGGTATAACTTATTTGGAAAGCTTATCAAACAGAGCTTATAGTTTGTTAATAGTTTAAAATAAACTATAAATTTTGCCAAACAGAGCCATTATGATCTACACTAGATTTTTGTCTTATGTCATTGAATACTAAAAAGTTACCTGAATGTCGGATTTGGATAAGCCGGGAACGTCGAGGTAGAAAACGTATTCCTTGGGGGTGTCGAGGATGTCGGCCGGAATGCTGCCGACTCCCCGGCTCTCCCCGCCGTCCGGTGCCCGGTACTCCGACACCATTCTCTCTAGCACGTCGGGGATGTTGAGGAGCTGGGCCATCGCCTCCACCACTGCGCTCATTTCCGACGCCGGTTATTTCAGAATTTTGCAGCGATTCGAACCCTGGCCAGAACGGAAAATCGAGAAATTAGAGGAACCGAGCGATTGATATGCCGAATTGTTGATCGTCGAAGCAGAAAATTGAAAGGAGACTGGAGAAAAGCTACCTTGATTGAATTGAAGAGACTTTCAGTTGCGGAATGGAAGATTGGAGTGGCGAGATAAAAAGGGGAGACGGGGAAAGTTCGAGAGGAGAGATTTTTCTATAAGCTTCTTAGCCGGATGATTTCTAGAACAGTCTAGGATGTATGGGGGGACACCACATGTCTTAAGTTTGGCCGATGTTTATCAAATGACCAAATTATTGGGATTCCAACATAGATATGGGTGTTTTTTGTGTGGAGAGAACTCCATTATTACTAATTGAGAGTATTTTACTTTAGTTCAATAATTTTTTAAGGGCAAAAACTTGTGTGAGACCGTCTCACCGTGATACGAGTCGGATCGGGTCGATTCAAGATGTAAATGTAACACTTATACGCACAAATGTCATACTTATATTCTCAAATGTAATACTAATCAGGAATAAAAATTTTGTTACTTATACGGGTAAATATAATACTTTTTCTCTTATAAGTAACAAAATTTGTATTCCTAATTAGTATTATATTTGAGCATATAAGTATGACATTTGCACATATAAGTGTGACATTTGCATGGTGCTTCGACCCGACCCGACCCGTCTCACGAATAAGGATCCGTGAGACGGTCTCACACAAGTGTGACCCTTTTTTAAGAAATAAACGGGAATCTTTATCAAGTACGGAGGATAAACTTGTTTGATATGCAATCTCTTTTATATGGTACTCTATAAAACCCAATCTTCATTACATATTATAGGAGGTTTATTATTACTCAATCTCAAATAGCTTTATGCTCCTTTACGGAAGTACAATTTTGTGTGTATATATAAATATAAAATAGGAGCACACACAATGAGAATTAGTGCCTAGTAAGAATGACTACGATTTAGTTTGATTCTAAATAAATTGGATAATGTAACAATTGAATCGAAATCAAAATTGTAGGGACGGTTCATAATCGGAATCTAAATGATTGTAGTTTTGGTTTATTAAAATCAAGAATCGAAACCGTCGATTCTAATTTTGAATTGGAATTTAAAAATAAAAAGAAAAAAAGGTTTGAATCAAGGTGTGAATCGGAACTGTTGGTTCTAATCTATCATTTTCCATGACTGTGAAATAGCCATTCAAAATCACAACCAAACCGCGATCATATCTACGGCCCATGAAAAAACTAAGAACCAATTAGAGTCGTAACAACACTATAAAGTGCAACTTTTAACACTATAAAGTGAAATAGCCATGCAGTGCACGCGCCCGAGTGGCACCTGTTGTGCGCAAAACGTGCACAATAGCGATCAATTATCTTTTCTTTGCACTGTTCCGATCCAAACACCCTATCTTGCATATGATTTCTATTCTTCTTTATCCTCCCTTCTCTTTCTTTTATGCCATACAACACTATTTCAAAAACTCAAAATAAATCATTGATGTTGTCATCAACCACATAGTGCAATAGTTTCTAGCCTGATTTGTGCATTGTTATTTACTTCGTATTACTTAGCCTGATTGTGAATATTATTTGAATTGAGTTCAGTGTCCAGTTGATATTATGGTCCTGTTTGGTAAATAATCAACCTATCAACCAATTTTGACTTATTTGACCACTATTAGTTGTAAGCTAATAAGCTTTTTGTAACTCCAAAATACTAAAATTTAAAAGGCTACTCCAAGCAGCCTTTTAAATTAACTTTTTGAGAAAACAAATTATACCAAACGGCTATCAGCTAACAGCTAATTTATCAAATAACTTACTACAATCAGCTAATGTTATCAACAAATCATACCTTCTAGCCCAAACAGCCAACCCAATCAGCTAACAGCCACTTACCAAACAGGGCCTATATTTATTTTTACCCTTTTAAAGCATAATTTATACATGATTTATGAGGAGTCTGCTCTGATCTCATAAAGTGATAAAACCATCAATACTAACTGTTTCTAATTATTTAATTCACATCAACCAAGCAATGAAAATAATATTTTGAATACATTTTTTTGAAACATTCTTAATTTTTTAGCAGGTAATATATGTTCTATGCTTTCTCAAATTTGTTGAGTCAAAAAAATCAATGTCACCATGTTTAATCGAGTGACCACTCATTTGGTATATGGTAACAAAAATGTCATTACACTACATAACAATTGAAATATTCTCTTTCAAAAAAAAAAAAAAAAACAAACAAACAATTGAAATATTCTAAATAATTTATTTTTCTCATATATAATTTAAATTCAATTATTTCCAACAAAATTAAACAAACATATGGTAATAGTACAATTGCACACTAAACTATGAATGACGTGTACAATGAAACAACCGTTGAATAAATCATAGAATAAGATTAAAACTATGGTTACAAAAGTTTTGAGTGGGGTGGTCAGTGGTCATTCTTTGCAGTAGACTAGAGTGTGAAGGAATTGAATGGGATGATTAGTTGATTACCTTTACCTACTACACTTAGCTTGCTGCTAAACAGCTAATGACGTGCATAATACGAGATAAAGTGGTAGCGAATAAGGTTAGAATATTGTTGTCGAGCTGTCACGTGAGAAGTAGATGTGTGTGGGTCCCACATATGTTGTGTAAACCCCAAAAAGCGCGCCTTAGTGGGCCCTCAGACCTAACTCTCACTCTCTATCTTATCTCATTACGTGTGCCAGTTAAATAAAAAACGGGACAAAAATGTCAACTGTTCACGGCTCCACGCTGTTTTCATACGACCATGTCAGCCGGCTCCTTTTTTTTTTTTTTATCGGCCTCAGTTGGCTTAGCTCGGCTAGCTAGCCGGCTAAGATTATACATCAGATCCAGACTCATTATTATGCGTGTCCCGACGGTCCCCATATTATTGATACCAATTTAATTATTGCGTTATTTGGTAAATGATTTTTTTTTCTTTTTTTGGCATAATTTGTTATTTTTAGATTCATTTTAGCTAATTGTTTTTTTTGAAGATATTTTAGCTAATTGTTAAACAATGCTTATATAAAATTTTTAAAAATATTAAATTTGATTTATTTCTTTAATAAAATTCAACTAGAACTTCTTTATAACATATTTACCTCATAATATTTATTCATTGTCGAGTTCATAAAATTCCTAATACTCTGTATTAAATAACAAGTTATGAATTAGTTAATCGACTACATTATGAGCTTAAAAACTCAATTCTTATTCAAATAATTTTTTTTTTTAAAAAAGAGAACAAACTCAGTGATGCCACTAATAGACTTATTGAATCCATAACAATAAGATTAATAACCAAGTGTGCCACGAAGTTTGGTACTACATATTAATTTGTTGCTAGAGAAAAATAATAAGCGATTGTGCGCAAACTATCAACAATATTACTTTTCTAGAGCGTTCAGCTATAATATGCCGTTCATGATTTCACTCTATATTGAATGACAATTAAAAATAATGTTAAGCCGATCACTATTCTTATAAAAAATTTTAAAAAAAAAAAAAAAAAAAAAAAGAGACAATATAATCCTCAAATTCATATAAAAGAAATGATGTCACAAATTTTAAGAAATTGACTTAAAAGTATTTGATGGGTAAATGCGCACAAGGACTACTCATGAGGTCACCCTGCAGGTCCGTCTAGAGTTACCGATTAGGCGATCCGTTACAACTATAAGCTCGATAGAAATAAGTCACTTGTACTCTATCATATTGCTTGCATGAACGGGCCTCGTGATAGGTGAAGATGTTCATGGATCACCCTTGGAACCGCCCTGACGAAGCGTCACCCGTCCAGCCTAACGTAGGTTGACCAGTCGGCCTATGATACAATGCAATATGCAAATTGGAAAACCTAGCTTACATGACAAGTAATGGAGGCCAACATGCACTACTTACAACTTGTAGGAGTAACGGCAGACAGGTTAACCTACACGTAGCTGCAGGGCAACTGTCTGACCAAGTCAACGAGAGTGTGCCACATCAAGCCACTTGCAGTGGGGCATTGGATGCTTAGATCGACATGTTTAAGTATACATAGGACGGTCTCCCCCCTCACTCGTCATATTCACTACTTCTCAACTATTACTAGTTAGATTCATCTCATTGTAACAACCACTCTCTACTTGTAATCTTCACCATCTGTAACATCACATTACTTGTAATATACTCTTATCTACAATATTGCAATCAACTTCACTTGTAATTGTTCGTTACTTGCAATATGACATAGTCTCAAACTGCTCAGTCATCACCCGATAGACTCATAGAGTGATCGACCGACCGACTAACCTAGGAGTGCTCTCCTTTACTTGTCCGCAACATACGTATTAGTAGCGTACCCGTACTCCATTCTATTTACGCTATTAGTATTCATAACTATTAAGCAATATATCAACACTTCAGAATTTCTGATTGATGAGACCCAAAACTATTAAGCAAAAGATTAGTTGAATATTCATTATGGTGAACTGTTGCTGAGTCTCTACAGCTTTAAATGCAATTTGATTAAGTCAAACAATTGAAGCGAATCAAACAATTAAAATTTATTTAACTAACTAGAACAATGTTCGTCTTAAACGTGGCGTCATTTTATTTGCTATATTTAATCATCAATTATTATTATATAGATGTTATTAACTTGTAATAGTCTCGATGAATTTATGTTATGTATAATGAAGGAAAAATTATAATTTGTGTTCCTCCATAATATGCCAATTATTAATTTCATTTATGAATTATTAGTGGTGTAAATGTTACTCTTCAAATTTTGAAACGGTAGATATATTGCATTCCTGTAATATAAATGTTGCTCATAAATTTTCAAAAAGGTACATATATTGCCCCTCCCTCTTACTGTGGAAGACAGGGACAATATATGTACCTTTTGAAAATTGATGAACAACATTTACACCACTAATAATTCAGGAATGACATTGATAATTGACATAATCATAAATTACAATTTTCTCTAAAATCATTATAAATTAAAAATAAAACGGTAAGCCTTACTATTAATAATAAATATAATTTATATAATAAAAAATGAAATAGTGGTTTGTAGAAAAAAAAATATCTTATTCCAATTTAATGGTAAAGCGGCTCCAAGTAAATCCTAATTAGGGGGAGCCACTCAATCCCACATAGGCTATCAAATCCGCAATCTTATCCGATCCACCTCTCGTCTTGTCTATAAGAAACGCCATTTCCTTGTCTTTCCTCGTAATCATTTAACCTTAATAAACAACCTTTTTTTCTTTGTAACAGTCGTTTTATCCATCTCTAATCTTGATTTCCCCAAGATCATCACCTCTTTAATTCGGTTGTTACAAAAGAATTTAGATTTCATTTCATAATAATCCTCTTTTTTTTTTTAATAATTAGTTGTTAATCACCATCATTATCGTCATGGGTTTTCTCGATAAGCTCTGGGACGAAACGGTTGCCGGGCCGGCACCGGAGTTCGGGCTCGGAAAACTGCGCAAGTACAAGACGTTTAACGGCCGGCCCGCCGGCGTGACGCCTCTGTCTGTATCTTTCGGTGATACTCCCGCCTCGGGCCCCGCCACACCCGCCGCCGATGATCAGATCCCGGTTTCTCGGAGCATTTCTATCCTCCGCCGCAACAACTCCGTTTCTCCTGGCTGCCACGCCGCCGATTCTCCCGGCTCCGGCCCATCTTCCCCGGCCACCTCTACCCCTTCCACCAGTACTCCCACCTCCCCATTTTCACGTCAGTCTTCATCACTATCCCTCTTTTACGTGCATGAATAATTCCAAATTTTATTTTTTTTATTTATTATTATTTAAAATTAGGGTAACAACTTGTATGAGACTGGTAAATTTTTTTATTAATGGGTCAGATCTTTAATCTTATTAATCAAAAATCTGCCTCACGGGTGAATGGTCTTACACAAGTTTTTACCTTAAATCTATTTAGCAAATAAATGATAATATATATGTGTTTTTATGGTGATTATAGCGAGTACACCTGGTGGGGTTAATCAAAAGAAATTTGCAAGGAGGAATACAACTCCAACTGGCTACGACTGGTTTGATTTTTATCTTTTTTTTGTCAGTTTTATTTCCATTTTAATTTGTTATTTTCTGAACAAAATTTGTTTTATATAATGCTATATTGCAGGATTGTTTTGAGTGCTTTGGATCGCTGAACGATTTCGGGCCAAAAAGACAAGAATTTCGAGATCAGTTGAAACCCTTTATTACTTTTTGCTGATCTTGAGGTGATCGATGTGTCCTTTGTTTTCCTTTTTTCCTGCTTAGGGAAAAGGTGTTTTCTCGATTTCGTTAGAATTGAAAGCGGGATGAGAAGATTTCGCATGTAAATATATATATTATAGTATGTGATTAAGTGTGTGTACTGTGTGAAAGTACACTGTAAATATGTGTGAGTGGTTATGTATGTATATGTGATGTGGTAGAGGTTATGAAGAGGAATCATGAGCTGATCGAGTTCGTAGGATAAATACGAGGAAGTTGTGATCGATGTGGCATAAATAAGTAGTAGATCGGAAGAGTTTGCTGCTTAGCTTTAAGATGGAAGACCTGCTCCCGGCGGCGCGTGGCTGGACACCGGCCGGAGCGTGTGTTTGTTTCTGTTTTTTTGTGTGTTTATGTTTGGTCCTTTTCGTAATGAAATATATATAATGCATTATTGTGCATGAAACTCTAGCTGCTCAAGCTTGTTTTGTCACTAACTCCCATGATCATGACTTGATACCATGTATGATTGATAAGATATATTTTATATAATAATGATAGTAATAATTCATATAAAATCAAATTAAATTAAAACTTTCAACCTATGAAAAAATAGTTTTCTATGATTAAGATCAAATGGATGAGACATGCTTCTTGTATAAAAAGTCACATGCTAATTTTTGTCAAGGGAAAATGGCACTTTTTCCCCCTATGTTATGTGCATATAGCACTTTTCCCCCCTGTGTTATTAAAGTGGCACTTTTTCCCCCTCAATTATTTTAAAAGTGGTAGCTTTCCCCCCTGAAATGTTAAATTGACATTTTTGCCCTTAAAACTAACTATTTCATTTATTTTTATTCTCCAACCAATTATATTACTAATATGCATGGAAGATTACGGTTCGATACGAACCTAATCAAACACCGTAGCACTTGAACTTAAAAAGTATGGATGGTTACGGTTACAATTCAGAACCGAAAAAATATAATAAAATAATTGTTAAATTTATACTATTTTTAAATAAGAAATAAAATTATAAAAATAAATAAATAAGTTTTGATTGGCGGTTCAAAATCGAAATTGGAATCGAACCGTACTGATTTATCAAATAAGTGTTTGATCATTTTCACTATATATGAATGTGGTTCAGTTCCGGTTTACAGTTCAACAATTATTTAATTTTATTTTTTCGGTTCTGAATCGTAACCAGAACCGTCCATACTATTTCGGTATGATTGCTACAGTGTTTGGTTAGGTTTGAACCGAATCGTGATCATCCATACATATAAGTAATAATTTGTTGGAGAAAAAACTAATGAAATAATTATTTTAAGGGTAAAAATGTCTATTTAACATTTCAGGGGGGAAAAGTGCCACTTTAATAACACAGGGGGGAAAAGTGCTATATGCACATAACATAGGGGGAAAAAGTGCCATTTTCCCTTTTGTCAATATTATCTTTTTGGTCATGTCTATGCAGGGCTATGAGAAGCGGTGATGATATTCAAACTACAAAGCACATTGCTATGGGCCCGGGCCAATCAAAAGTCAAATGAAGCATTCTCAGTACGTCGGTACTGTTCACTATCCGTCTTATTTTTCTTTTATCTTTTTCTCCCTCTCTATAATGTCACCCTAAAAAAGAATATATAAAATATACTCTGTAATATATTATACCAAGGAAATAATGTTCTTATAGACAAGGCAAGTGTCACCCCAAAAAGAATATATAAAATATACTCCGCAATATATTATACCAAGGAAACAATGTTCTTGTAGACAGGCAAATGCCACCAAGACTCAATTCCTTATTCCTAAATACTAGTTTCATATGGAATATATAACATATAGATACACAATACAAATACAATTCTATCCATCCTTTGTATAACTAGATTTCAACAACTTTGTACATTGTCTATGGCCCGTGGGTTGACTTGTTCACGCTAGTTAACTAGGCTAATACATCCCCGAAACCCTGACCCCGTCCCCGCGGGGAATTAGTCGGGGACGGGAAACCGATCAAAATTTAGTCAAAATCTTAAATTAGTGTAATTTTTAATTTTAAAAAGTAGAAACTTAAGTCTTATTCTTAAAAGTTATATATATATATATATATATATATATATATATATATATATATATATATATATATATATATATATATATATATATTTATTTATTTATTTATTTTAATTCGGGGGCGGGGCGGGGAGGAGTATCCCCGTCCCCGATCTCCAAAATTTTTTCCCATCCCCGTCTCCATTGAAAACGGAGACAACGGAGACGGGGCACATTGCCATCCCTACATGGCGTCACAACAACGACACGACCGGCAAAGGATACTGATGAAGGTTATGGGCTAGCTTCTTCTCCTTCCAAAAAAAAAAAAAGGGCTTATAGGCTAGTCCATATTGGAATGTTTTACCCCTAACCCATTAAGACCAAAGCACACTAGCCCAATAAGTGTCATCTCTCTCTCTCTCTTTGGGGAATTTGGGATAATGGTACTTATATACAAATATGGAAATGCCACTAACGGAAATATACTGCAATTAATTGTGATTGTAATGGTTACTAATGTAGTAATGCCGTGAAGCTTATGCCTCTGTAATTTGAAGTGATGTTTGTAAAGAAAGGGAATCATCAGAAAAATAATAAGGTAGTGATTAGATTATGCTAGATTATTAAGCTCGATCAATCTCCTCATGAATATGAATGCATTCATAGAGTTCGGGATATGATTCAACGAAGTTTAGTAACTTGCGTTATTAAAAAAAAAAAAAAAAAAAAAAAAAAAAAAGTGAAAGATGAGGTATGTGTGACCACAACCAAGCTAGCAATGACATTGGAATGAAAGTGAAAGCCGAAAGGTGAATATGGGCTTGGGGGCATGAACTTGGTGGGGGGAGGAAGAGTATAATCCAAAGTGCCCAAAATTCAGCCTCAAATGCCTACATGTTAAGTCTTATCATTGCATTGGACAATAGACTTAAATATGAAAGGGAACAACCATGACTTTTTCAATCTTACTTTGATTGATTTGGGTTTCGAGGGACTTCAAGCTTTCATTGATGCGAAGTTGTTGTAGAGCTATCAAATTTGATTTTACCCGTCCCGTCCTTTATAGGCCATTTATATTGTGAACCACGGTACACAATGCATTGTGCACTCCGTATCAAAATGAGTTGTGTATTCTAGGCAATCGTTCTGTGTATTACAGGCAATCATTCTGTGTATTATAGGCAACCGTTTTGTGTATTCATTTGAATAACACATATTATGATGTGTTTGTGCATTCGAATGTCTAAGAGGACGAGTTCTGTGTATTTTGTGTCAATATTATGTGTATTCATGTTATTAACACATGTTGTGATGTGTTTGTGCATTCGAATGTTAGGAGGATGAGTTCTGTGTATTTTGTGTCAATATTATGTGTATTCTGGGCAAACGCTTTGTGTATTCTAGACAAACGTTCTGTGTATTCTAAATAATGATTATATGTATTATAGATACTGAATTCGCTGGAGTCATTCGCGTCCGCGCCCACTAACATCGTAACGACGTAGTTTCGGACCAGGGTCCACGACATAACGATTGTCCTTTACATACATGCGTAAGAGGTGAATTTTGACTTTTACAGCCCATAAAAGAGCGAGCCTCATAAGTCATAAGCCCGCCCCACTTGACTAGCGGGTATAGGCCAGTTGTTATACCGTGGACCATGGTTCAAAACGATACTGTTTCTTTACTTAAAGAAACGGTTGCCGTAATATGTTAAAGGAGTTTCGTAAATGAAACTACAGTTTATTTCAAATGATACTGCCTCACATTTATTTTTATATTATCACATGAAACTGTAATTATATCGAAATGAAATTGTAGTTGTGTTAAAATAAAATTACAGTGTATATAAAATGAAACTGAATAACAGTTTCACATATTTGAGTGTATATTGTCCAATGAAACTGTATTTATATCGAAATGATAATGTAGTTGTGTTGAAATGAAACTGCATTGTATATAAAATGAAATTGAATAACACTTTCACATATTTGAGTGTATAATGTCGAATAAAACTGTAGTTATATCGTAAAGAAATTGTAGTTGTGTTGAAAGGAAACTGCATTGTATATAAAATGAAACTGAATATGTAACACTACAGAATGACGAACATATTTAAGCTGTTACTGTTTGTGTAATGCATAATCAGACAGTAAAAATTTATCAAAATACACACTCATGAATTTTTAAATAGTTTGGACTCCCTAATCGACATTAAAGGTTGGTGCACATGTTATATTATTGCGAAACATAGACCACCCTCTTGATTTTTACAACGGTATGCGTCTCATCGTCACAAGATTGGCAGATCACATTGTCCAAGCAATAATAGTTAATGAGACATATGAAGGAACAAAAGTTCTTGTTCCCAAATGTCTTTTACTCCTTTTAATATGAGATTGCCCTTCAAGTTTCAGCGTAAACAATTCTCATTGATGCTCGCATATGCCATGACTATCAACAAAAGTTAAGGCCAAACACTAACCCATGTTGGGCAAGATGGCGTTTAATCACGGTCAATTGTACGTGACTTTTTTCCCGAGTCACCTATCTTGATGGCACGAATTATTTGGTCAAATTTATGCAAGAATAACACAACAAAACATAATCGATCCAAACCATTTTTTCAAGTGCATTATATAATATTTAATATTATAATTTTTATAATTATATACCAATCAAAATATTCTTAAAATATTATAGTAAAATCGATTCCGTGCGGGTACAAACACTAGTTAAATAATAAAGTTGATCGATTCACAAATTGACTGAATATAAAAAAGTACTCCTATTAGTTATTACGCGTTCCCAATTCGAAACCATGTACAATTGTACAAAAGTGGTTAGGATAATATTTTTTTTTTTTTTTTTTGTGGTTTTTGCGTGATTATATACGAAAAGAAACTGGTAAGCAATGTTATTGGTAGAATGATATGAAGTGGTAAATACGCTAAATTATGAATTTGAAAATTTTAAGGTCAGTTTTGGAGGAGAAGAAATTATTGTGGCAACAAATTTTACGTTAAATGGTGACAACGTAAAGCCGCATGTTGGACACGTGTCCTGTTACCATTCGTTCATTTGAAAACATCTACCCGCAGCGTAGAAAGTGGAAGCCTTTCTCTTTTGTCTTTCCTCCCAGCTAAGATTACAAAATCGTAGAAAATGCCACCAAAAATAAAAAAGAAAAAGAAAAAGAAAACTCGCCTCAAGGCTGAAGCTTCACCTTTCTCCCAGTCTCCTACTACACTCATCTCTCTCCCTCTCTCTCTCTCCTTCTCTCTCTCTGTATATATGTACTGTATTTATCTCCATTCACCTCAATGTATACATACATATAGAGTGGGGGAGAGAGAGAGAGAGAGGATAGTAAAGCGAAAACCATTGACGACAGCTATGAGTGTAGGGTTTTCTTAAAACTGAAAAAACCCAAAATCTCTCAACAAAAGGGGAAAAAGCAGAGATATAATTTTGTCTTCATTGCCTCCAGGACTGAGAGGTAGCTAACGGAACCAGAAATGTCGGCTCCAATGTAATCCGGAATCGGACGATCCAGCCCGGAGATTGAAGATCTCGGCATTGATTCTCGCGAGGTTAGTTTCGATTTCCGCGATCGTGTTGCATTCGGCAATGTGATTGTGTACTGTGCCACTTCTGAATTGGAGCTAATGTGTTGTGTTTTCCTGCAAATGATGTGTTTGATTAGTTGCTTGAAGTAGTAGTTTGAACTTGGATGGATTGAGCTCGTTATTTTGCAATCTAGCTTTTCTTCTTTTTCCTTTTTCTTTCTTTTTGGGCAATGTGTGCTTTTAAGTGCTTGTTTGTTTGAGTATAGATGAACATTCAAATATTGAATGCCGCGTCTGAATGTCGGATTTTTGGTAGCCAGATCTGAAGGAAGATTATATGGGTGCATGGAGTTGAATTTGATTGGAGCGTAATTCTTTGACTTATGCACATTCTGTTCGAAACTGTACAATTGTTGAAAACTTGAGATCTGTAGTTCTATAAATGCCTGTCATTGTGCTGGTCTCCTGTATTATCATCCATGAGTATATTGTTGGGGCAAACATTTTGGCTTTCAGTTTGCTTGGTATTAGCTTTTGATGTTATTACCCTTTAAGTTATGGAATTAATAACAATTGGAGATTACATATTGGTTTCCGAATGCAGCAGCTGTGTTGCTTAACCAGTATGCTGTTTAAGATTTCTTAGGTGAATGAGTTAGGTGAAAGAGGCCCAAGGAAATCCTGAGCTTTCCTTCTTAAGGAGGAAGAAAATGGAACCGGACACATTTCTTGATTATGCATTATTCCAGTTGTCGCCCAAGCGTACACGGTAAGAACCCCCGCCACCATTACAATAAAGAGAACATGTACTTTTTCTTTGGTCTCCTTGGATGCATCTAATAGTATAAATACTATACTTCTTTTGTCATGCTATTTGGACAGATGTGAATTGTTTGTTACTACTGATGGAAGGACTGAGAAACTGGCATCAGGATTAGTGAAGCCATTTGTGACTCATTTAAAAGTTGCAGAAGAACAAGTTGCATCTGCAGTTCATTCTATTAAACTTGATTTAGGGAGGCATAGAAATGCTCAATCATGGTTTACAAAGGGAACACTTGAAAGGTAAAGGACCTAAAGGTTCTTTTCTGGAGTTCAAGGAAAGAGTCAGAGATGAAGATAAATCTAACCACTAGTTTTTATTCTAGGTTTGTCAGGTTTGTTAGTACACCAGAGGTTATAGAGCTTGTCAATACCTATGATGCCGAGATGGCTCAGCTTGAATCAGCTCGGAAAATATATTCACAGGTGCTTTTGACGTCTATGACTATACATTTGGATTTGTGTTGACTGCAACTAGAACTAAATTAGAGAACCCTTCTTTTCCTGATTGAACAGGGAATGGGAGATCAACTTTCTGGTTCTGGTACGTTGTTCCTTAAATGTCAATGGTCCAAATTAATTGCTTGCCTTTTACTCAACATGGTTTACTAATTATGTCTGAAATCTCAATGTAATGAATCTTAGAATCTGACACTTGGAAATAACTTTATGTAGAGTGCACTGATGCATTCTTAGTTCATTCTCATCCATTTGCCCTCCTAACAGAGTTATTTAAACAGAGAAAATAAACTGTTTGGTCTTTCTATTTAGACACCCCATCAAAGAGAAAACAGTAGCTGAGGGATTTGAGGATAGTTTTTTAGTATAATTTGAAAATTTAGTTCACAACTGTGCCCTTCTTGATGGCTGTCCTCCAATTAGACACATGTTAATTTTGCTGGAGGATATTCATGATTTAGCGTGGAGCTAAAGGGAAAGACTCAATACTAATCCCAATAAAGAACTATACTTTCTTTAATAACTAACTATACCTCCTTGAATTTAAATTTGACTAGCATAGCTGTTATTATCCAAATAGTAATTATCCCATGTGATAATTAGCCTAAATATATCTAATAAAATCTATCTAATACTGATAAATAAAACATATAATATCCTACAGTTGAGAAAAATATTTTAAAAATATAGAATGCAATATTTATCCAGAAATTGAAGTGTCCTATGTCAGTTTTGTGAGTGTATCCGTCATTTTGGAACATTATTGGACCTTTTTCCTTGATGGCAATCTTGCAGGTGCACCTCACTTGGTCTGAAAGGGCACTTAGCTTTACTTAATTCTAAAAATTTTCTTTTAGTACATTAGGGTTGTTACTGAATCTTTAATTTATTCCAGATGGTGGTATGTCCTCTGCCACTGCAGCAGCTGATGCAACAAAGTAATTCCTCTCTCTCTCTCTCTCTCTCTCTCTCTCTCTCTCTCTCTCTCTCTCTCTCTCTCTCTTGTTGCTTCTTCACACATTGACTTATTGCTTCTTATGCTAACCTTTTTGTACTGATTGAGCATACTTCCAAAGGTGCAGGTAGTATTACAAGTCACTAGGTGCATTTATATATAATGCACATGTTTTTAACTATGTGCTATCTGATATTCATATCTGTTAGCTGTAGACTGGATATGCTTATTGTTAGGTGAAAGTTTGCAATAAAGATGAATATCCTTAGCACTTCTTTTATTATTATTAATAAAGATTTTTACTGATTGCAACCTAGGGGGTGCATCAACGATTATAAATAACTTTTTCATATTCTTAGGCTTAATATTTAGTTTTCAGCTTTCTGCAAGGATTGCACCTTTTTGCATATAAAATTAACTCTTTAGGCCTTCAAGTCAGGAGATAGACAGTGATCCCACAGCTGAAATTACCGTAGGTCTATAAGAACTTAAACAGGACACGTTATGAATACCATGATTTTCATTTCTAAATGAAGGTTCTTTTTGTGACTCTATCAGTTCATGACATTTTCTATTACCTTTTCACACAGAAAGGAGCTATTGCGAGCCATTGATGTGCGGCTTGCTGCAGTTCAACAGGACTTAATGACAGCTTTTTGTCGTGCAACAGCTGCTGGTTTCAACCTAGACACAGTTTCAAAACTTCAGATGTTTTCAGATCAGTTTGGTGCTCATCGATTAAAGTAAGAACCTATAACTCCTTCCCCCTTTCCCTTTCTTCCCCATGCCAGCTGCTTTCGACACACTCTTTTGGTGTGGTTCTCACAGAAGGTCATTGTTATGAGGTTGTGTCTGGACTTTCTTAGCTGGACTCCTCAGAGTTCCTAAAAAGTGGTACACCAGGTAGTTCTGGATTATAGAAAAGGTACAATGTGCTGTTATGGTCGTGGAGGAGTTTAGAACAATTCAAAAACAAAACCATCACTGCTGTAATGGTGTTAAACTGTTGCTTAATTTTCAATCCAACCTATTATTATTTGTCACCAATTACAACAATATGCAAATAAATTAAAATGAAAGAAAAACTCAGTGAAGAACAAATCATAGGAAGTGAATAAAAAGGGGGAAAATCTTAGTGAAAATATGAGAGGAAAATTTTTCAAATAAAAAATAATAATGGAAAGTGAAGAATATTATAATTCTACTACGTTGTTGTAAATGTTTGAATTTCTTTAAGAAGCAGATCTTCATTGCAGTTGGGCTTTTCAGTCAACCATTGAGCCTTAAAAAAATCATAAACAGCAGTTTCTCTTATATTTTCATCTTTTTGACTTCATGGAATTATAATTTCACTAATAGATCCTATTTTCCCCCATTTCAGTGATGCATGCTCTAAATTTATATCATTGTATAAAAAGAGGCCAGACCTAGTCAACCAATGGAAGGCCGTTGGAGCAAATGAACATGCAGTAAGATCCTCTTATGGGTCAGATATGTCCCTAGATGAGGACCCAACTACTCCAGAGCAACAATGTACTGTGTTGCGCCCAATCAGCCAAGACCTGGATGCAATGCATCAGCAATGCTCTCATCACCTTGACCAGTCCAGTAGTTCCATTAATGAACAGCTGAAACCCTCTTCTGTTGGCTTCCGTCTGCGACAGAGCAGAGAGTCTAGTGTTGAGCCAGAAGAGAAGAGCATAGAAAAGAATGATGAGACTTCTTCTGATCAACCTGAGCCAACTAAAACGAGTCGGCACATCAGGCGGCTAAGTGTGCAGGACCGCATCAACATGTTTGAGAATAAGCAGAAGGAGAATTCAGGGAGTGGGGCGAAACCAATTGTGGGGAAATCTGTGGAACTTCGGAGACTGTCATCGGATGTCTCAGTTGCCCCGTCTGTAGTGGAGAAGGCAGTTTTAAGGAGGTGGAGTGGTGCTAGTGACATGAGCATAGATTTGAGTGGTGAAAAGAAGGATGGTGAGAGCCCTTTGTGCAACTCATCTTCTGCCTATGCTTCTAAGTCCAAGTCTGAGGACCAAGTAAGATCAGGTAAGATGGAACTCCAAAGTGTGACAGATCGAGTTAGTGACATCAGACTGAAAGAACATGAAGACTTGAAGTTGCATGATCAACATGCTAATGAGAGAGAAGAACTGAAACAGTTGACTGCTTCTTACAAGAAGGTGGAAGATTCTGAATTTTATAATTCGAGGTCTAATTCAAGCTCTGTAGAGAGTGATGGCCGGAAAGATAATGTTGGTGAGAAGACCAAGTCAAACAGATCAGAAAACAGTTTGAAAGATAGAACAGAATCTAAAGGGCTATTTGGATCATTTCCTAGGGATAAAACCATAAAAGTTGATGTAGCTATTCAAGGAAATTCAATGGATTGTCAGGGCAGTGATGAAACTATAGAGGCTAAAAAGAGAGCAGTTCATGAGTCTGAAATTGCTTCATTGAAGGAAAAGAACTCTTTGCCAGGGCAGTTTGGAGCTTCTGCTAGCCAGGCTAATTATATTAGGTCAGCTGATAATGCGCACAACCATCCTGTGCAGATTGTGCATCACAATCACGAGGAGACTCAATCAAGCGATCATTTGGTTCCTAAGTCACGATTTAAGGCTCCTGTAAAAACTAAAGGGGACTTTGGGCCATTGGAAAGTGGTTCCATATCAAGAGCTTCTTTAACTCCTCAAGGCATGGGGGTTGAAGGAGGTTCTTCATATTCTCAATCCAGATCACAGCCATTAATGGAAATTGAAAAAGTTGAGAAGGAAAAGGTAGATTCGTCTGAAAAAATAGATGATAGTCTTGGATCAAGAGTTGATAATTCAGGATTCCCAATAATGAAGTTTAAGAAGCAAGGTGTAGGTGCTGATGTGAATAAAAACTCACAAGTTTGCATAGATAACAAGCTGATTGTCTCTGCTGGCAAGGTAGCAGATGCTCAGGAGGGCTCTGCTTCATTTTTAACATCCCCTGCACAGCAAGTTCAGAGGGCACGCCAGCCCAAAGGAAATCAGGAACTCAATGATGAGTTGAAGCTAAAAGCAAATGAGCTTGAAAAGCTCTTTGCTGAACATAAACAGCGTGCTCCTGGAGATCATTCGAATCCTGCCCGGAGAAGCAGGCCTGCTGAAATACCAACCCAGCAACAAGCAAGTTCATTGTATAGGAGTAATGTAGCAGTTAATGCTTCCTTCCAGTTTCCAGATAAATACACGTTGACTGAAGCTGATGGGAGTTCAAATAGCATGGTGAAATCTGATAGTACTGTCATGCAAACTGGTGACAATAAAGGGTCTACTGATGTTCTAAATAAAAATTTCTCTGAGCTTAGTACTTCAGAAGGTTCTCGAGGAAAACTCTATGAGACATATATGCACATAAGGGATGCAAAACTAAGGGAAGAATGGAATTCTAAGCGAGATGAGAAGGAAGCCAAGCTAAAGGCTATGCAGGACAGCTTGGAAAAGACTAGAGCTAAGATGAAGGCTAAGTTTTCAGGATCTTCATATAAAGATGATTCTATTTCTACTGCTCGTCGGCGTGCAGAGAGACTGAAGTCATATGACAGCAGGTCAATTTTGAGGAGAGAGAAGGTACAATATTAGTTCCGTTCAGTGTTTATATATGTTTTATTATTATAGAACCTTATTTTGTGGAGTCGAATGGGGTTTTGTTCCCTGTTAGTTGAACTATGTTTCACCAACCATGAAGCTCTTCTTTTTACAGCAACATTTGGATTTTGACCAACATGATGATGAAGACAAAACCAAATTTCCTGAGCAGAAACAGTATGGAGAAGGAAGGTATTCGAATGAGACAAGTGATGCATTTTTTGAGGATGGTGTTTCTACAAGCAGTCAGGTTAAGAAGCTTCTACTTGCTAAAGGTTCATCCTCTTCCACACCTCGCACCTCAGCAGCACCCGCTTCTAGGTCAGCTGTCAAAGCTACTAATAGCAATGCTGGTAGGAGAAGATTTCAATCTGAAAATCCTCTTGCACAGTCCGTCCCTAACTTCTCAGACATGAAAAAGGAGAATACAAAGCTTTCCTCTGCCGTGAGTAAAACAGCACGTTCTCAGCTTAAAAGCTATGCTCGCAGCAAAAATACTAGTGAAGAGATACCCATAAAGGAGGAGAAATCTTCCAGATCACAACCACTTAGAAAAAGCACTGCAAATCTGGGGGAGTTTAGTGAGACATCTGTTTTGAATTCTGAAGATGCTTTGACCCTTAAAAATGAAGAGGTACATGATAAAGTTAGGAAGAATGTGGACTCAAGGCCTTTCCACAAGAGGGGTAAAAGTACAGATGTTAGTATTAGAGCCAGTGTTCCAAAGCAGATAAGTTCTCTAGGGTCTGAGAGAATGAACAGCGATGAAGAATACAATGATGCAGTCTTTGTGTCAGACAACAAAATGAATCTGGTTAAAGATAGAGAGGAAATGTTTGAGAATGTGATTACTGAGCATAGCACTAACTTAGACAATGGGGAATCAAGATTGAGCCAAGAATCAGGGAAGTCTGCAGATTTTGAATCAGAGAATGGTAGTCATGTGAGAACTTTTTCACATTTTAACCCATCTTTGCCGTCTGAATTGCCTGATATTATACCTTCCAGGCTAGACTCTGGTGAACATGTGCAAGATACATCAGGAGAAAGCCCTATGTCATGGAATTCCCGTGCTCATCATCCATTTTCATATTCTCATGAGATGTCTGATGTTGATGCCTCTGTTGACTCCCCACTGGGAAGCCCTGCATCCTGGAATTCTCATTCTCTAAGCCAAACAGAGGCTGATGCAGCTAGAATGAGGAAAAAATGGGGAACTGCTCAGAAACCCATGTTGGTTGCCACTTCTTCCCAAAATCAGTCCCGCAAGGACATGACTCGAGGATTTAAGAGATTATTAAAATTTGGAAGGAAAAATCGTGGTACAGAAAGTATGGTTGATTGGATTTCTGCCACTACTTCTGAAGGAGATGATGATACGGAAGATGGACGTGATCCTGCCAATCGGTTATCAGACGATTTGAGGAAGTCTAGGATGAGCTTTTTGCAAGGGCATCCTTCTGATGATAACTTCAATGAACATGAGTTCTTCGCTGAACAAGGTGAGCCATGACATGTATTGACATATAATTCTTTCTGATGGTTCACATATTTCATCTGTTTTCATGCTATCTTTTGGTTATTCAAAAATTCTACTATTTATCACTTATAATTACTACAGCAAGGGTTTTTTGTTTGCTCTTATCATATGGTGTTTAGAGTTTCTTATTTTTCATGTGCTTGAAATATTTTTGGAAATAAGAAACAGCATTGTTGGGGGTTTAGTGGAGTACAATGGTACTGCAAATTATTGCATATAAGCATTGGACTATTTTGCAATAAGAATTTGATACATAGTTTTATGGTATCCTCCCTCCCCAACAAAAGAAGAAGAAGAAGAAAAAAAAAAAAAAAGGAACCACCAAACCACAAATAAGGGAAATTTGTTTAGATATTGGCTAAGGGAATTTTGCAATAAGAATTCCATTTGCATGTGGTTTTCATATTGTCAGTGAGCTTGCTTGAACTTGCTTTTGATTTCCAAAATGTAGAGACCTTGATTTGTCAAATCCGTCTCTGATGGACCAATAAACAAATTGAGTCTTGGAAATTAGCTTGTTTACAAAAACAAATAGGGAAAAATCAGGCAGACTATTGTACATTCCTTCCATTATGAATTTTTTTTTCCCTTGACATTCACATAATAAACAGAACACCATTGCTCAGCCAATAAGCAGGTGTGGTTTGTGGTGTATTGCTTTACTTGGTTCGTTTCTTCCGTCCTTCCTAATCTGCTTTTCCTCTTTTTCTTTTTTATTCATATCACTATAATCTTAGTTTCAATTTATTAATCCAATATTTTCTTTCTGTAGTTCAATCCTTGCATGGTTCTATACCAGCTCCTCCCTCTAACTTCAAACTGAGGGATGATCATTTGTCTGGGAGCTCCCTAAAAGGTGATCATTTATGATATTAAAGTTTTCTCTTATGTCACTTTGCTTACATGGGGTGGTGATGGTCTTTTACATAATGAACCATTGGAATGTGTGAATTGCCCATGACTTCGAACTAAAGATTTTGGACCTTGAATAATAGAATAAATTTTAAAATCTACATAGATGGGTTGAACTACTACAAATGAGGACTGTGTTAATCAAAGATGGAGGATGTAATTATACTTTTGAGTCACTAAAAGTATGCTTTATTGGCAATTGCAAAACCATTTAGACGTCACTAAATGTCTTCTCCTTTCTACTCTGCTCCTGACCTCTGGAATACTAGGTTCCTGGATCTGAACTGTGTTGGTGTTTCCTATTTGTATCATAGAACTATGTTTGATATTAAGATTTAAATCTAAGCAATTTAAAAAATCGTGTGCTGACATTTACATTCAATCGACAGCTCCAAGATCCTTTTTCTCCTTGTCAACCTTCCGAAACAAGGGAACTGACTCGAAGCTCAGGTAATTCTCCCAAAAGGGTTCCAGTGTTCATTGTTCAAATGCTCGGCATTGCCTTGATAACGTGTAAGGTGGTAGATATGATAGCCGGTGTTGAGATAGGAGTATACAATTGTCTGAATACAATCTATTCTCCTTTGTATATCATAATGGGTTTGCGAAATCTTGTTTCCTTCTTATGTATTCCTAGTAGTGTCTTTCAGACAGTATGTATTATGCTGTATATTGTATTGAGAAAACAATTCCAATTGGCGGAATATCAATGTAATTTTGGCGGTATAAGTCAATTCTTTTTCCTATGCTGTCATTCACAGTTTCACACCCAAGTTTTCAAGTATTAAAGCATCCTCAATAGTGTGGTTTTTTTTTTTTTTTTTTTTTTTTTTTTTTTTTTTTTTATAGATTTTTTTTCTGTCCTTGTAGGAAAGAGAGGAAGGAGAGAAGGGAAGAAAAAAAGGAAAGAAAAATCCAAAAAAAAAAAAAAGGAAAAAAATATCCCTGTTTAGTTGTAGTCTGTCTGTTTGAAGAAATGGCCTTTGTGCTACAATTGCGGCCATGTCAATGCATAAACCAAACCCTATGCTTGACCTACAAGGATGTAGGATTAGGATTCATAAAATGGAATTGGTTTTATTGGGAGTATTAGTATATACTCCGTAAATATTTGGTTGCATGAGGGTTAGTTGAGACACATTTTGTAATTTTTTTTGTACAAATTTTAAAAGGAGGTAAATACTTTAGAGATTACGGTGCAATTATTTTGATTCAGTTTTCTTGTATTACCATGAATTTGTTTACTCTTTTTAGTTAGTACCATAATTTGAGACGCAAGATTAAGTTCTTTGAATTTTTAAGCATATTTATTGTTTCATTAGAATTTTCAAAGAAGTTAAATCGATTTGGTTGAAACTGTAGGTTAGTTTGTTAAATCATCTAGTATGTTGAGTGCAACTCACATTTCATTGTCATTATGTAATGTTTCGTGGCCAAATAGGATTTTATTCTAAATGGCAATGATGTTAGTTGGGAAATTGCATTTGTATTTTGTACGTCCTATCTAGTAAATTGCTGTCTTACCTCGCTGAATGGCAACATCTCCTCTTCTTGAAAAGGGTTGTGAAACCAGTCAAATTATTATGATAGAGAGCTACAGCGGTCGTGGGTAACATTGGGGTCGTTTGGTCGTAATCCCGCACACTAAGGCGTGATAAGCTCGGGATTAGCAAGCTTGGGTGTTATGGGAATGTCTAATCTTTGATCAAATCCAAAGGCAAATCAAATGCGAGATTAGGGGACAACATATATCCAATCTCCACTTTCCCCGCAAACCAAATCACCCCTGATAGAGTTACAGGGATAACCCAGGTCAAAATAGCTAAAGACGATACAAATTTGTAACCATAAGGTTATGAATTTGAATATCAGTCGTCTTAATTTGAGTTAGTTAACTATGATCAATTTATGCTGATTTACCTCTTATGATCATTTGTTGACTAGGGTCACAAGGTTATGATTAATTTAGGCTGATTTACCTCTTATGATCATTTGTCGACTAGGGTCATAAGGCAAAGTTTACCTAATGTACACTTTTGGGTAGTGACTGTGAATTTTCTTCGTCACTCGAAAAAAAAAAAAAAAACCCAAAATAGTCATCCAAACAAGTTATTGATTTTATAATTATAATGTTACAAGTTCGATTCCTAATGGGAACGACCTATTGCAAACTAGCACCTCATTGTGGTCTTTTGTCAGCTACTGTCATGCACACTCTTGAATAGTAACAAGGTCAACCGTCCAACCAACTATTCCAGGTTTAATTAGAGTTTTTTACACTGGGAAATTTTGCATTAAAATTTGAAGGTAAGAAAGGTTTGGAGTGTAAACTTGATAATAATGGGCAATTAGGCAGGCATCCTACCAAAACATATAGTAGTTTGTTAGGAGAGGAGTGGTAGTGCCAAATCCACTCATCTCTCACCTGTCCAACGTAAAGATAAAACTTGACTTAGAAGCCAAGGGAATAAGTTAGCTACAATTCAAACCTATACTATACTCCTTCCCATTCTTCGCCTTCATTTCACCCCCACACTTTTCCTTCCTTAGCTTCTATCACCCAAACACCCACATACAAAACTTAATTAACAATGGCATCCCTCACGCCCGGAGTACTAATCAAGCTTCTCCAGAGCATCAATTCCACCGTCAAAATCCGCGGGGAATACCGGTCTGTCCTGTTGCAGGTCATCAGCATCGTGCCCGCCATTTCAGGCGCCGAGCTCTGGCCCGACCATGGCTTCTTCATTAAAGTCTCAGACTCGTCCCATTCCACCTACGTCACGCTATCCAAACACGACAACGACCTCATCCTCAACAACAAGCTCCAGCTGGGGCAGTTGTTCTACGTCGACAGAATGGAGGCGGGAACGCCCGTCCCGGTTCTGGTCGGGGTTCGCCCCATTCCGGGTCGGCACCCCTTCTTTGGGAGCCCTAAGGATTTGATGCAGATGATGGAGGCCTCGGAGGGCCCGGTTGAGAGCGCGGAGAGGGAGGGGGAAGTGAAGAAGGAGATTAGTGGGAAGAATTTGAAGAAGATAGTGATCAAGGAGGAGAAGGTGGGGGTTGCTTCTAGGTATATGCAGGCACAGATGAAGGTAAAAGGGGGTGATAATGAGAATGACAACAATGGAGGTGTTGGAGGGTTAAGAGGGAAGCAACAAGAGATCAAAGTTCAGGTATGAATTGAAATTAAACTATGAATCATCAGTATGATAAAGTTTTTTTTAATACAACCGACCCTATCTGTTCATCTCTACTTTCTCAACCTATTGAAGCATAAAGAGTCAATATAACTTTTACTTTACATACTTAAAAGAGTTATTATCAGTTTAGTTAATTTGGGATTGTATAAGACATTTTGGTGCATTTCAGGCGCGCCCAACAACTCCCTCTGCTCGCTCTGATGCAGTACTCACTTCTAATTCAACAATCAATGGTGTCAGCAGCAAGACAGTTCCTAAGATTCCAACTCCCAAACGTACAAACAAACAAGAAAATGTTGACGTCAATTTCATGTCTAACAACAGACAGAACACTCTGTCTTCTGAACCCATTTCGTGGTCATCTCTACCATCCAATCTTGTAAAACCTGGAAAGGTATAAAAATGGACGAGATCTTAAGGTATTTTAGTATTTTCATTAGAGGTGATCAAAGTTTAGATCGGGGCTGGACTTAGACCTAGACTAGCATAGACTGGACCGACCTTAAATCACTTAAGTCGGTCTTATGCTAGGTCTAGGTAGACCTGGACTTGGTCCGATTTTGAGTTGGGTCTCGGACTTTTTAATAGGACTTGGACCGGTCCTATACAAGTCGGTCCTAGTCAAAGTTAGGCTCGACCTAGGCTCAGTGAAGCCCAAACCCGATTTTTTCCGGGGCTGTTTAGGACAAAGTTGGTTCGGTCCTAAAGTGGCCTGTGGCCACCATTTTTCATGTAGGGATTAACAGGATCACAATATGCGTTTTATGCTTTGTGTTTTTGTCAAAAGGGAATGCTTAGAATGAAGAAGTTAGCTTCTCTGATAGCAGCAGAAGCTCAGGCAGAAGCCATGGCAGCCAAAAATATCCTTCAATGCCTCAGGTAAAACTATAAAAACAACACTGTTGGTGAAAATTTTTTGAAGTTAGTTTCAGAACTCAGAATATTTTCTTCTTCTTATTCTTACATTTGCTTTTATCATTTTGTGTTCAGTATGTTTGCTGATCTCTGCTCATCTGCATCACCAGAGAACCCCCATCTCTCCATGACCAAATTCTTCGCCCTCCACGACCTCATCGAACAACCAAAGATAGCATCAGCAAAAAAGGAGCAGCGCGTACTAGACGACTACTGCCTCACAAAACTGTCTGTCACAGACAATGAAAAACACAACAAGAAGACAGATTCCAATCTCAGCAAAGGAAAACTGAAGCCCTCGAAACCTCCCCTCGAGCTAGGAGTCACAGAAAAGCAGGAATGGGCAAGAGGGGATGGCCTAAAAGCCACCAAGGACCTAAGGGAATCTCTGTCAAATGAAACACATCTCTGGTTCCTCAAATTCTTGGACGCAGCACTTGATGTCGGGTTTCAGGCGAACAACAATAACAATAACAATAACAACAACAACAACAAGGAGAATAAGAGCAAGGGACGCCAAGAAGAGGCGACGAATGGGGGCAACCATATCGCCCTCACACTGTCACTGCTCAAGCAGGCAAATGAATGGCTGGACAAGGTGATGATGAGAGGCAATTTGGGCTCAGAAATGCATGGCTTTGTTGAGAGGCTAAAACAGAAGGTTTATGCTTGCTTGCTTGTTCATGTTGATTCTGCTGCATCAGCCCTTGACACCAGATCTCACCACAAGTGATTCTTCCTATCTTTAATTTGCTAAAACTTGAAGAATGGCAAGTGTAATTATATTGTGATTATTTCCATGGTTACTTGAAGTAACTTATGAATGCAACTATTTATTTCTGACTTAATTTCTGATGGGGAGTTCAGAATCTGCAGAAAGAACTTCCATCCACTTTTCTTGCTGCTGTTTGAATACAAATCCCTTTTCCTAAAACATTTTTATTTTAGTATACATACTTGTACCCTTTCAATAAAGAACATTGATCAGAATCAGCAAGTAACGAAATTTATTTTTCGCTAACCAAACAATGTAATTAATCTTTCTTATAATTTTTTTCATTCAATTTCAATTTCATTTTCCCTCAAATATTCTCCATGAACGAAATGATGTTTGGCCACTAATTTTTAATTATAAAATATATTTATTTCAATTTGCATCATAAACATACAAGTTTATTTCTAAATTATTAGTTGGTTTAGAACAATAATTTTTAAAATCAAGTTATTATAAAAGTTTTTATATTAAATCTAAAAATACATGAATAAAAATTAGATAAATAAAATAATAATATATTAATGTTCTTATAAATCATTTTATACACTACTAATTTTTTTTTTTTTTTTTGAACAAATACACTACTAATTATTAAGTTACACATAATAACTATGGAGAAATTTATCAATTTTTGTTTATAAATAACTACTAATATTTTTTTTTTTTTTTTTTTTTTTTTTTGAAAGTAAAAGGTAGCTACTCCATTAATTCATAACATAAACGTTTACAATGAAATGGTAAACCATTCTTTACAGTCAGACATAGAAACAACTTTTCTAACTATGCTATAGAAAACTTGAATCGCAGACTGTTTCATAACTAGGAAGCTATGTTCCTTCAAGAAGCTTAAAGCTTCATCAAAGATCTGGATCTTCGTCATCATTCTTTTTTGCTCGTTACCTAGGATAAGATCAACACTTGCCGAAACCAAACTAAACGATTTATGCTAATGGAAATGAAAAGCTCGTGGAAGTAACGAGAGGAAAATACTCGTGAAAGTACCGAGAGTAAAACACAACAATAGAGAAAATAAAAAAATGGGTAAAGTCAAAATAGGCCTAGGAGTTCAACACTACCAACACAAACCCCAACACCTACCTACTATTATTTTATTCAAATGGAGAGAAAACGGAAGGAGGGAGGAAGAAGCTTGTGCGGCGGGGAGCGGTGGTGGGAGGCGGGGTTCTGTCTGTGAAGGAGAGAAGGGCGGTGGCGGCACGACAACAGGAGGAGGAAGAGAGCAGCAACGGCGGGACGGAGTTTTGCCAGATCTGCGGCGGTGGTCGGAGGCGGAAAAATAGCGAGAGCAAACGTAGAAAGTGACCAAAACCGCCGGCTCAAAGCTCCATTAGAGCTCCGGCTGGAGGCCGGCGGTAGGAGCCGAAATTGAGTAGGCGTTTGGTTTTATAACTACTAATATCTATTATTCAAAATAGCTAACGGAATTGGATATTATCTAAATTGTCAAACGCTTACAAACGTGTGACAAAAATGAAATTGAAAGAAATTTCATAATATGTGGGAGAAATAGAAATGCTTTAAAGTAGGAGGACCAAAGTGAAAATAGGACCATAGTGAATGATTCAATAGAAAGTCAGCTACATATATAATGGATTTTCACGTTTACCCTTCCGACCCCGATCTTTTCAAAACCCTCCTGCTCATTTCTCCGATTCCGGTGCGACGGAACCTTGGTCATCGGAAGGCAAAGAGGATACGAATCTACTGGAAGTTTCGTGGAGATCGAGATCGGCGGTACATATACGTATGATAGGTATTTGATTAATGCACAACTTTTAGGATTTGCGTTCCGTAATTGGATATGCGTATGTTGGGTGTTGTGCTGAAATGTGTGAACGTTTGCTAGTTTCTGAATCGTTAGATGGTATCGTGATTGAATTGTGATTGTGTGCGTAATTTCGTGGAATGATAATTGAAATTGAGTTGGAGGATTAACTCTCATTTTGCTGCTTATAAAGTTATAGAATAGAAGAATTGCGTTGTAAGATGCATATTTTAGCATTGGATGGGTGGGGAAGTAAGAATACATTGTGTGAAGACAGGCCTCCACCTCCGGTGATTGCCAGTTTGCCACCAATCTTCGTTTCTACAACATTCTAGTTTGATTTGCTTGGCAGTATCTGGGTAAAGATTTGCTGGAAGATGAAGAAATTATTTTTCCTTTCAAAGCGAAGTAGAATTCATAGGATTGTGGAGATTGAAATCCCAGTTCTTTTTGTTATGATAAGAACCCCATCAAACTATGTTAAGGAAATATTTATGCATAGATGACCCTTTCAAAGGAGGGTGTGATTGGATTTGTTGGGGATAGGGTGGGGGCTTGAGAGAAAGGCATCTTGTTTACCTATGATTCTAATACCACTAGGTGCTGTTTGAGCTCGACAACAATAAGATGGTCAATTATCTTGTGTTTAATGCTCTTTTCTCTTCCTTCTTGTGTAGCTTTGTTCTCGTGAAAGAAAGATGGTGAAACTGACTATGATTGCCCGTGTTATTGATGGCCTCCCTTTAGTTGAGGGATTGGATGATGGCCGTGATGTACCAGATGCAGATTTCTACAAACAGCAGGTCAAAAGCTTGTTCAAGAATCTCGCACGAGGCCAAAATGAGCCTTCTAGAATGTCAATTGAGACTGGCCCTTATATGTTCCAGTATCCTTTGAATAGTAAAATCCACTTTTCTTCGTCTGTTGTATTGATGCAACTCTAAATAATACTTAAGGTAATAATGCATACAAATATGTTTTCCCTTTTGGGATGAATTGGCAGTAATCTCTGTAATGTTTTGAAAACTTACATTTTGGTATATAGACTTACATGTCCAATGCATGATACAATTTCTAAACTTTCAGCTCTAGTGGAAATAAACACTAAGAGTGTGTTTGGTTGGTGGGTTTAGGCATAAGGAATGGGTATAACAGTGATTGTTAGTGTTTGGTTGATAGGTTTTGAGAATGTTACTATGGGTTTGGAATACCCCATTAATGAGAAAACTCATACCCTTATTAAATAAGGGTTTCATTTTCCTTCCTCATTTCTTCCCCAACTATTAATAATCATACCCATTCCACCCAACTACCAAACATGCTAAGTACTTTCACCAAAACCCATTACCCTTACCAAGTATTTGATACCTATTCCGATTCCGATTCCCATGTGCAAACCAAACACACCCTAAATAAATCATTGCTGGAAAACCCCTCTATTCTTGTGCATTGTATTATCATTGAGCCAAAATGTGCATGCATCTGTATATTAGATACTTCTGCTAGTTCTACTTATTTAAATGAGATGCCTCCACTAGTGTTACTTAACTCAGATTTTCAGTTATATTATTGAAGGACGTGTGTGTTATCTAACAATGTGTGAGCGTTCTTATCCCAAGAAACTCGCCTTTCAATATCTGGAAGACCTTAAGAATGAATTTGAGCGTGTCAATGGGAATCAAATTGAAACTGCTGCTAGACCTTATGCTTTTATTAAGTTTGGTAAGATCTTGGTTCTTTGTGGTTATTTTAGATATAGTGACTCCTATAATGATACTGATTTAACTCTTTTTGAAATCTATGGTAATTGGCCATGTTTAAAGACACATTTATTCAAAAGACAAAGAAACTGTACCAGGACACAAGAACTCAGCGCAATATCTCAAAGTTGAATGATGAGCTTTATGAAGTTCATCAAATAATGACTCGCAATGTACAAGAAGTTCTTGGCGTTGGTGAAAAGTTGGACCGTAAGTTAATTCATTCGCTGCGACAGTTATGAGTTTAGTATTGTTTATTTTTCTGCATATTAGTGATTATATTTTTCCTATATGAGCTTCTACAGAGGTTAGCCAAATGTCCAGCCGCTTAACATCAGAATCTCGTGTTTATGCGGATAAAGCAAAAGATTTGAACCGTCAGGTTAGTTATATGGATTGTCAAGATGATGCACTTTTTTCCTTATCAAGAACTTCTAGTTTAATTTATTTATGGAGAGCTTGTAGACCCAGAGTGTTGGAACAACCATTCTCTCCCACATACATTTCTATCATTGCCATTGCTTAAATGATGCATGTATGTATATCACTCAATGTTGCAAAAATCCCGCCTAGGCACCGATTAATCGGCGTCTAGGCGCTGTCCGACCACCTAGCGTATCATCATAATCGGTGGTCTAGGCGCCTGATCGACTAAGCCGCCTAGGTTGGTTAGGCGCTGACCGTCTAGGCCTCCTAGGCACTGACTAGGCCGCCTAATCGGCCGATTAGTTATTGTTCCCTTCTTTATTAATTGGGTTATTTAACTCAAAACGACATTGTTTTGAGTGAAATAACCTTAAATTGTTCAAACTATAAATGTATTTTAGGTTAATATTTAATATTTTAGTATTAACTATTAAAATATTAAATAGTTTATAATTAAAGTTTTAAACAATTAAAATTTTTTAACCAAATTTATTTTAAAAAAAAGTACACGGGCGCCTAGGCGCCTATTAATCCCCGCCTAAGCGGCACCGAGCGCATGAGGAGCGCCTAACGATTTTTTCAACCATGATATCACTATATCTAGAACTGTTGGTGCACTGTTCATCTGAGTATGTACATGATGTATGGGGCTTCTTGAACATTTTGTAGTTTTAAATATTCCCAATATGCATGAAGTAGTTGACAACTTGCTGTGTGATTATACTATGTGCTTTTAATGGTATTCATCTTTTTGTGCATAAAACAAATGGTAGTCAATAGATAGTATTGGATAAAATGATATATATTATTTTATATTGTACCAAGTATTATCAGTTAAATCACTAATTTGATTAATTCCAGGCTTTGATTCGGAAATGGGCCCCTGTAGCTGTCGTCCTTGGAGTTGTTTTTCTCCTTCTGTGGGTGAGAAAGAAGCTTTGGTGATGCTGCTGTGACATCTCCAGCTAACACAAGATATCAAGATTGCCGGGCTATTCCTTTATCACTCGGATACTGTTCCTAACTATCAAGGATGAGACATTCATGATTTGGACATATTGGGTACTAAAAATCTCAAGATGCAGAGCAAGCATTGTTTCTAAGGTATCTCATTACCAATGAGACTGGTTTTCTTAGTATCGGAGACTCGAGCTTATACCATTCCTTTATATATACAATATGATGTAAAACAGAGTAATTAGAGAATGATGGCGAATCTAGTTACTATATGAGTATTATTTTTGGTGAGTTTTAGATTTTATTTGTCCTTCCTAACCACTGTATGTCTTTGCTACCGCATTAGTCGCATTTGCTGTATCTTTCAATCCTTTCATTAGTCTCTTGAATTGATTCTCATGTTTTTGCTGTTTTTGAGCTGTGAACATCACTCACTTTTGGCTCTGTATACCACCAAGTATGCAAAGAGGAAATAATAGCCTCTAGGTTCCAAGCCCAATTGACTTATTGGCCTTTTTTATTTAAGTCAGTCAGTTATGAATAATTTATTTTGATTTACATCCATGTTGTACATTACCCACCAGGGTTATAAGGGAAATTTATTTAGTATAACTCTCAGGTAGTGATTGCGAGTTTCTCTCTTCATTCAAATAATAGGATTAATTTGTTGGATTAGCACGGTTAATTTGTTAGAACCAGGTTGGCTGTTCAATTCCCATAAGAAGTCAAGAAGCACTAGCAAGAATCTAAGACTTATTTACTTCAATTTCTTATTATCTTCTCTCCAGATAGTAAGTAAATAATACTCCGTATATCAATTAAATATGACAGTATCGATTAGAAAATTAAGCCATATTTTTTAAATTAAAAAAAAATTATTTTCAAATATAATATTTTATTTTTGTGCGATAGGGTAGCTAATACAATGTGACTCTTCGAAACAAAGGGTGAGTAACATCAAATAAGAGGTTCTTTCAACCCATCCGGAGGTTCTGTTTGGGGTTTTAGTCATCATCCTTGTAGGGGGCGAATAGAATACAAGAGTTGAGTCCTCCAAAGCCAAATGAATTAGAAAGGGCCACTTTTATGGTCAGCCTCTCCTTCTTTCTACCAACCACCACATTTGTATCCTGTTACATTTCATTTGTTCCTGCCATCACTTCAATACTTTGATGAAAAACAATCTGAGGCCTCCCATTTTCTTTTGGGAGAGACTATTGAAACCCGTAGTCATTACCCAAGGGTAAACCCTGCCTTATGACCTTAGCCGTCAAAGAACCACAAGAAGGTAAACTAATCTAGGTTATTCATAACTGACCGGATCAAACCAAGAAGGTAAGGATTCGAACTTGTGACCTTGTGGTTACAAGTTTGTATCCTTAGCAAGAAGAATGGATTCCAACGTATTATGTTTCCTTAGGAATCAACATCACTTCTTTTTCTTTTTAACTTCACTATATACATACATATATATATGTGTGTGTGTGTGTGTGGGGGGGGGGGGGGGGGCGAGCGTGTGAAGGTAATAGTGGTTCCAGCATTCTGCTGAAGGAGGAACCGAAACATATGTTCAATGATTAGATTATCTTTAGTCCTCAAAGTTGATTTCATTTTCAAGTGTTGTGATCCTAGCACACTGAATGGAGCAGAAGAGTTTATAAGATTTAGAGAAGCAGAAACATACAAAGCCTTTGTCAGGGTTTTCAAGATTGGGATTTGGATGGATCCACCCTGTCTGTATCGCCTATGTGGAAAACCCAAAGCCACTTTCAGTACCACATAAATTTTCTTGTAGAAAACTGAAAATCGTGAAAGAGCTTCATAGTCGATTACCTTAACCGTTGCAATCGCTTCCACTGCACCAGCAGCCCCCAGGAGGTTGCCAATCATAGATTTTGTAGAATTCATTTTAAGCTGACAAAAGAAAAAAAGTTGAGAGAAATCAAATGAAGAATGGCAGGATAATCCTTGCAGTCCAGAGAGCTAAGGGCTTCAGAGATTACCTCGGGATTCTGTCTGAAACAATGGATTAGAGCTTCATACTCTCTCAGATCACCATCTGGGGTTGAAGAGGCATGAGCATTGATATAATTGACATCTTCTCTGCCCACCCCGGATTGAGCTAAGGCCTTCTCGATGCACAGAACAGTACCAGCTCCTGATTTACAAGGCAAAAGGAAGCAATCATTACCACACTTTCTTTATCAGTGGTTTAGCAATAGTTCAATGTAGACAAATCATCATTGCAGTTAGAAAGTGTGACAATATTGTTAAATCGAAGTTTTTAACAAAGCATAAGCTTACCATCTGGGTGTGGCTCGGTCACATTGTAAGCATCACAAGTGAGGCTTCCACCTAGTATCTCTGCATATATTTTTGCCTTTCTTTTCTGTCACGTTAATTAGAATGTCAGATAAAAAGAAAAAGATTCAGCTTAGTCATATCATCTAACTATATCACATGCCTTCTCTCTCGTTTTGTTTTCGGGTGTTCTAGAAATATATATATATATATATATATATATATATATATATATATATATATATATATTGTAAGTTTATTAGCTCGTAATCAACTTGTGGCAGACCTTTGCATGGTTTAGTTCTTCCAAGAGTAACACACCAGATCCTTCCCCCAAAACTGATCCATCCCTCTCCTGCTCCATAGCATAACAAAGAACAAGAAAGATCATATCTGTTCAGTTATCTTGTAACATGTTTAACTGTTTAAGATCTTCAAGACAAGTGATTATGGCTCACAACCAATTTACAGACAACAATTGGAGAAACCAAAAGGGTAAAGAGTAGAGAGTTCATGAAATCAATACCCTATCCCAAGGACGAGAAGCTCTTGTTGGATCGCTATTCCTCTTTGAGAGGGCTGCACATGAAACGTAGCCTCCAAGGCCTATAGGAGTAAGTGCTGATTCTGTGCCACCACAAAGCATCATATCCTGCCAGGTAGTTAAATGAAATGGAATTTGGACTATATGATACAGATCGATTATAGAATTATCTTCCGAGTATGGAGATGTTAATCAAAGATTTAAAAAAAAACAAAACAAAAACAAAAAACAAAACAAAGAAGTTGGTATAGCCACTTACTGTATTTCCCCTTAAGATATGATTTGCAGCATTTAGGATGCAGAAGTTGCTTGTTGCACCATTTGCATTTATGGCATAATTTGGACCCATCCAATCCTGCAATTCAGAAATGAGAAAGACTGCTTGAATCCAATGGATTTTCTACCATTGGGAATCAGCTTCAACTCACCAAATCCATTGCAAGAATGGCAGCTCCCATACTGTGTGAACCAAAAGGTATACTGAAAGGATTTACTTTTCTGTATGATACCAATGAAGCCTCTACTGCATCAGTACAAACCTGTTCACAAACAACTCATCATTGGGACACAAAACTAATCTATTCTAGCTGTTTGGCAAAGGCCGGTGAAGGGCCAAGTCCATCACCAGGTGGCTAGGGAAATTGTTGGACGGAGGCATAAAGGGCAAAGTCCAACAGATTGCCTCTCGAAAATGTAGGAAATAAAGTTGCGCCTAACTAAAAAAAAAATGAGCGATCTGAAGTTTCTTTATTTGGTAAGATACCTTGAGACCCCCAAGAGCAGAACCAATTACAATCCCACATTTGGTTTTATCTAACTCTGCTATAACATCATCTGTGACTCCACCATCCTCCAGAGCCTTCTTCCCAGCAGTGAGCATATAAAGCATAGACTTATCTGCTCTATTAACAAGTTTAGGTGAAACCCACCCATCAGCTGAAAACTTCTTGATTTCCCCTGCAATTCTCTGTTGGAGACAAGATTCAAATCAGAACATCCACGGATCATCAAAGAAATTAGATAGTTTTCTTTTAGCACGGTACTGTAAAAGAAAATCAAAATTTATTTACAGTGGGAAATTTAGAACAGTCGAAACCCTCAATCTCACTGATGCCACTAACACCTTCAAGGAGATTATTGTAGAACAAATCTGCGTCATGCCCAATCGGAGATACAACACCAACTCCAGTCACAACAACTCTCCTCTTCGGCTTCGGTGCTTCCTTTGCAGATTGCTCGGCCACAACCCTAGTTTTGCCTGGAATTTTAACTACTCCATAAGAAATTAAAGTCAAGTAAGACAACCTTAACCAAGTTTGTCAGGTTGTTAACTTTGTAATCACAATATTACTCAACTGAATAATTTATTGATCTTCTTAGTTTGAAGAGATCTGATATGAGCAATCTAAACTAATGTATCTCTCTTTCTAGTCCTTTGACAAAAAGCATCACAAGATGAGTTTCCTCAGACTAGTTTTACTATATCATTCACTATATGAAATGCATAGTAGTACAATTTCTACTAAAATCATGAGCCATAATCAATTCAAATTGTTCATACGGCTTCTAGGATAAATCAAACCAAGTCTAGCAAGATAGAAGCGAGGTAATGTCTATTGATTTCTAAACTGAAAAACGGAAAATATACCGCGGTTGCCGCAATGAGTTACGATTCTCTTCCTGGCGCGCGAGTTGCAAAGGTTGTCCGATTGACGTGCTGCCACAAGCCATGTATGGAGCGGAGAGGAGAGTGAAGAAGGCGCCATTGCTTGGGTAATGAATGCATGAAATTATGAAGCACAAAATTGGATAAGAGAGAGAAAGAGAGAGTAATTCAGCTGTTTGGAAAGAGAGAGTAATTCGGCTGTTTGGATACCCAATTTTCAGCCATAATGTGAGGCGGCATGGGATACTCACTTGCAGTGAGGTGGTTTCGTGCTTCAACCGCCATGGACAACTGGAACGATTTTGCTTTGAGCTAAATAAGACTAACAGAAATAACGGATAGCAATAAATCATAACACACGACGCCGTTTAACTGTTTTCAAATCCTTTTTTTTTTTTTTTAAACCAAAGCAATCTTCCAGTCTTTAGTAACGAGGAAACTGTAACCACTACGTTATTAGTGAATTGTTATTTTTTTTTTTTGAAGTGAATTGTTATTTTGATTTATAACTATTTTACATATTTAATTTTAATCATTAAGTTATTTGAAAGATTGCTCTTGTAATCCATAGCAAAATGTTAGATCTGATATTTAAAAGGGTTCAATTTGGTACGAAATTTGAGTATAAATCTCTAACTCGACTTTTTTTAGTACCGAACATGAAATATTACATATTTTTATTTTCAACGAAACTAAATGAACAATGAACATGCAAAAATCATGATGGTTGTTAGAGAATGGATAAAGTATTCACTTCTCACCTACGAACAGAGAAATTAGTAACAGTGCATGAAAAAGGCTTAAATCCAATTCTCAATTCCCAAATCTGAAAGGATATGCACAAGGGCAAGGCAAATTATCTAAAATAACTAAAACGTTTCAGCAAAACCTGTGAACCAGTAATAGCTAGCAAATGCAACTTCTCTCAGTAATGATAGCCATTACACCTACAAAAGCAGAGACTGGAACAAACATACATCATACGTATTGATACATGTGGCAATCACCCTATGAGTAGGCACTCCAAATAAAGAGTAAAAAAAAAAGACTCAATAATTAAACAAAACTAGAGATAGTAACAGAGATTCAATTTAAGGATAACACCAATTCTTTGCATCTATCTCACTGATAGTACATGAGCTGCTGTGCAGCAGCGACACTCTGGAACCCACCGTCGTATATGGCAGCAGCCTGGCTAGCTCCTGCAGCACCCATACCCATCGACACTTGCTTCATAGGATGTTGACCCTGAGGGTGCATGAGGGCGTGAACGCCTCCCATCTTGCTCATGGCAAGTTGCCTCTCGTATGCCAAAAGATCAGTGGCTGATAGGCCCGGCAGAGGTGCAGGTGCTGGTGGTGGCAGGGGGTTTGAAGCTGTTCCGGGTGGTGTTGGTTTGCTGCCCCATGAGCACTAAACGTATTGAATAAAAGAAATAAGTTACAGTTCAATGAACAGATCCAGACTCCTTAGGAAGAAAGAAGCAAGCATACTGTACATTATACAAAGTATATGCAGTGTGTTCTAATCTCCTTCTTGGCAATAAGAAAGAAAACATGGGCTAATTTTACAAATCCTTAAGACTGAGAAACAACTAGAAAACGCATTTGCTTTGAATCATGAAGGCAAACCTTAATTTGTTTTCCACAAAGAAGTGATGGAGAATTTCCCATCTGAATAGCTAATGCAGCTTCAGCATGGGTGCTGTATCTTACAAAACCAAATCCTTTATCACGCTGGACACGAACCTCCTCAATCGCTCCTGCACCAAGGGTATGGAAGTGGCGATGAAGGTCAAGTTGTGTTACCTGCAGAGAAGGGGTACTACTGAGATTCCAACATCAAAAAAGAGTAAGATATTTACAAAGGCAGTAAGCTACATGCTGGGGTAGCAAGCTGTGAGGACCCCAGTGAGAGAATGAGCCAGGGTGAAGTATCAGAACAATATGATACACGTGCTAAAGCACAAAGTGCTGTTTCTTATAAATAAAAACAAGGGGTGAAGAGGGGTAAAGGAACTCCAAGAAATCATGATGATTATAGGAAAATAGAAAGCACAAGTTTGCGAGTAAAAGAACAAGAGAAAGGTTGCATGCCTCAGGAGCAAGATTGCCCACATACACGGTGGTGTATTGTGGGTTATTCTCAGGGGCTTCACTGTTTGTTGCTTCTTTACCATCATCTGCAAAAGCAAAAGAGCAACCCATTAAACATCTTCAATTTTAGGCACTTCAAGTTAAATTACTCACTCAACAGAAAACTATCTATAGGAGAGGGCAAGTTCAGCATTCCAATAACCTAGATCCAACTCCCTCAGTCCTTCATTCAAGAGGAACGCCTTTCAAAGATTCAAATTACTTATGCTCAAAGCCTTTAACTCATATATAAGGTGGTGTTTGGTTGGGGAGTTTTGCACCCTACTACCATTACCATGTTTGTTGTTTACCTACTTTTGTTATCCTACTATTGGGATTCAAATCCTTTAGTATTTACAAAACCCATTACTCTTTTACTCATCTACTTTTGAACAATGGAATAAAAAATAAATAAATAAAATGAAAAGGTTATTGTCCATGCATTAAGTATGGAATTTTAATATTCACACACACATATGTATGTGTGTATATATGTATTATATATTTATCTATTTTTATTTTACTTAATTAATTACTTATTTATTTATTTTGATTCCAATTCCTATTTACTATCAAACAAAGTGACTCATTCTACTTAAACCCATTACCATTACCAAGTACTTGATTTGCATTGTCATTCAAGTTCAAACACACCCTAAGTTTTTCTATTTGCAGTTAATATTGCGCACCTGATGAACCATTTGTTAGTTCCACAACACTTCTTGCATCAGAACTCTGTTTATCATCATTGGAAGTAGCACCTTTTGTAGCCCAGTTACAACGTATCTGTCTGCTGCCAAGCCATTTTCCTGAAGAATAGAAGCAAATTTAACAAGCCAGAAACTCATTCAATTCACACCTACTTCAACAAACAAGTATTCTTTTCACAGAACTATACAGTCTGAAATTTATTATGAACTAAATGTACTCAATTTCTGTTTCAAGGCCAAGAAGCAGATATGAGATACTATGGAGACAACTTTGGATTTTCCATACCTGTCACATCATTAATGGCACTTTGAGCATCCTGGAGAAGAAACAGACATTTAGACTAGCACTTCAGATACATGAGCTAAACACAGAGTATCTAGAGACAAAGGTACCTGTTGGTTTCGGAAAGAAACAAATCCAAAACCCCTAGAGCGGCCAGTCTTCTGATCCCACATGACCCTTGCATCACTAGAACAGCATAAAAGGTCATAATCAGCTAGTCATATATAAGTGATAAAGGCATATCATTCCATTTTTACATATTTTACTAAATTAAATGCTGCATACATTAACATCTAACAGATTACTGACTTCAAATTAGGAGTGGGTGAGTTGGGAGGGTGTTTGATATTGAACAGCAAGGAATAAGAGTGGAATGCAAAGAGGCACTTACGAACAACTAGGGTAAACCGAGAAGCAGGCAAATAACATGGCATCAGTAACTTCAGGGCTTAGGTCACCGACAAATATATTGAAATGACCTGCAAGAGGACAAGGTCCAGTTAAATCTGAGTTTGTGAAGATGATTAACTGAACAACGTAATACTAGTTCATGAATACAGACTTGAAGTATCCTCTCTCTGATTGCTGGCATATGCCCAGTTCACTTTAATAGGTTGACCAAATCTGCAATTAACTGTATAAGAACCACCAAAAAGGAGAAGCGAGTATTGTAACAGAAATGTCTAGTTTCTACTTACAGATGCCTTCCATTAAGTGATAATATAGCCAAGGTAGCAAATCTACGATCATAATAATGAACAAAACCATAGGATGACTGCACAGAAAGGAAATATTTCAGTGAATCAGGATTGAGGAAAAATTACAGAAGCTAAAAGAAAAGACTGCATTCATCAGTAAAATGAATTCCAAAATACTGGAAAGTTTCAAATATCACAAAATGTACCTTTTCCTTTCGAATAAGCTTACAGCCTTCAACCAAACCAGTACTAGAGAAAACTTCCTGCAGAAGTGGTTCGGTCACCTGGGGATGAATATTCCCAACATACCTGCATTTTCTCAAAAATAAATCAGAATGATTTTAAAAAGGAAAAATTAACCATATTTATAAGAATCTCGTCCAGCTAATGAATTAGAAAATAGGCCACATAAATGAGTAAAGACTTCCTCAAAAAGCAGAAATAATCAGAGATTTGTTTAGTTTGAGACAAACAGGAATTGGATCATTATAAATTCCTAAAGTTGCAAAGATTCAGCAAGCACAGAATTAAACAGGTAATCTCTATCAACTTCTGACTTACATGCTGCATACACATGAACCAACAAACATGCAAAAAAACAAACAAACAAACAAACAAAAACAAAACAAAAACAAAAAACAAAAAGAAAGAAAACCAAGAAAAAAAATGTCCCAACACTCACACACTACGACATGTGCTTGGATCAAATCCAGGAGGCAGATTTCCACTTGGAATAGGCTCAATCTGCAAAATGAAAATGTGTAAAAAAAGAAAAAATAATAAATTAAAAACCTATTCTACATGCACATATGCTTTTTTAAACCACCAAGAGATATAGCAAGTGAAAAAAATAAAAATAAAAATCCAACCAGTTGTTGCCTAATGGATTCGAGTATAAGAAGAATGTTTAAAAGACAGCAAGGGGAATAAAGAAAAAGGAATCAACAAGGTATCCCAATTGAAGCCTACTCCCTTTATTAATTCAAATTCAATCTCTACACTCATTTTAGCAAGGAAAATCCATACTGTAAAATCATATCTAATTGCCTTTCACTGTCATGCTACTGAACATAGAAAGTAACCAAGTACTATGTGGCAAAATGACCTCAATACACTTCAAACTGTTAACCCATTTCCTTGGATAATTAAGAATGTACCAATAATAGCAGGTCGGCTGGTAGCTGTTAATAAAACTAAAAAGGAAATTAGGCAGTTGGCACTTGGCACAATCTTCTTAGGAACTCTTAATGAAGTAGGATAGTGTCACAACTCATAATAATAGCTGTAATTTCATTATTTGGATTGCATAAACTCAGAAAAGTGACAATGCAGTGTACAATTAATTTCCAATAAGAACTCGAAGTGTGAATGGCAGACACTGACAACAGCATTACACCCACTAGTAGCTCATAACTGTCTACCAACCTTTTTTTTTGAAACCAACTGTCTACCAACCTAGAAGAGACTAGTTGCAATTATGCATTACCCTCAGGCAAGAAAAAAGATGAACGAAGGAGACAAGCAGGACACTCAGCCATCACATGCTCACCCGTTGGGAAGAAAAAACATTTGTCTTGTCTGAACACTTAAAACTAAATAGAAGTTTAATTTCCATAGAGGAAGTGATCAAAGCATTAAGCAACCAGGCGCTCAATTACCATGCACATAAAAAAAAATTAAAATTTAAAAAACAAAACCAAAACCAAAAAAAAAAATTAACTGGCCAAAATTTTGGTCTAATAATGAACGAGCTTTTGAGAGCAAATAAAGCTCTTATTTCTCTCAATCCTAAACACACATGCTGAAACCTCATACACACAATCATATAATCATGCAGTAGCCTACGCATCAAACCCTAGAATAGTGACGAAAACGAAGAACAAAACAAGGAAAACAATCGGCGAGTAAACTACTCTACTATGATTTCAAAGTAATTCGATTTTCGTACACGGATAAATAGAGAATTGAGAGAGATCTAACCGGAGGAGCAGCTATGAGGCCAGGATGATAGAGGGGCTGTTGTTGGAGAAGAGCTTGTTGCATCAAGGCTTGCTGCTGCTGTTGCTTCAGCCTCTGATGCTGCATTTTCTCAACCGCCGATCGGTTCAAACGATGATCGGAGATGAATTTCCGGGGAGAGCAGGGTAGGGTTTGGAGAGAGAATGGAAGGGAGAAGAAGAAGGCCCTAGAACAAGAAAGAAAATAAAAATAAAAATTAAAAATTAAAAAAAATGGAAAGGATATTACTAGGAGGAATATAGTAAATTTAAAGAAACACCCTCTCCTTCAGAGCGAAATTACAAAATTGCCTTCTGGAATTGATCGTTCACTCGTTTGTAGCATCCGAGTTACTCCTTGATTGCAATTGGCTATTCAATTCTGAAACAATAATCTTCAATTAATTTCGGTTTGATTTTTTTTTTTTTATGAAAACATTTCACTCTGAATTCTTTCTCCTCTCTTCCCCGATTGAATCCCGACCCATAATATCTGTCCATTTTAAACATAATTTTCACACTTTCCTGTTGTTATTTCAAATCGTGGGCCAGTTTAAATTCTAATACACGTACTGATTTCGGCAATGGCATTGATAAGTTACTTTTTTTTCACTAGACCCCAATAAAAGTGTTCATATCAAAATCTTGCATGTGAGAGTAAAACTTGAGTGTAGAGAATGAGATCGAGTCCACATAATATTTTCTTTTCAGTTTTAGTAGCAATTATAATTATAATTTTATTTTACTTTTAATTTTAATTTTCTATTATCCATTTAAATAATTTTAATTATTTAATTATATAAATTAGAAAGATATCAATCAGCCCGGGTTATGGGGATATTTACTATTGGTTTGGGGACATAGGGGTGATTATTTGGTCAAGTTTTGGTATAGATATCTTATGGCATTAGAGGGAGGCACCACCACAGCATACATCATTTACAAACTGGAATTTAATTTGGGGGCTCAAGACCCCTCATAGATGGAAGGTTTTCATTTGGAGGGCTTTCAGAGGGCTCAAGACCCCTCGTAGAGTACGTACCAAGTGCCACCACATGCCAATTTGATGCTGGAATTTCACATGAGCTTGGAGTGGTCTCTTTTGGGGCATGCATGTTCTTATAAGGATGGTGGTGGTCAAAAACGGTAGCTTTTTGAAAATTTAAGAATTATATTATAACTGTAAAAAGTTAGAAACTAAAATCGTTAGTAAAAAACAATTAATATATTACAATTACAATTTTTTCTTTAAAATAACTTATTGGGTTTCAGATTGGGCTTCGCACAGTTAACTTTATAATACTACAAATAAAGTTGAACATGTTTGATAGTACTTCAAATTGGGTTAAGATAAATCTATGATATTTTAATGATATAATGTAAGCCAAATTGGGATTTTAACCCAAACCATATTATCTTCTCCCTAAATACAATCCATCATTTATTAAAGTGAACAAATAACTAATTTCTTCATCAGTTTAGAAATGATCACTTGAGTATGGCTTGCAAATTAGAATTTCTTTGTAATGGACTCCCATCCTCAATTTTGGCACCTTTTTTGTGTGTGTGAGATATAATGGCAAATTATACCATGGGCCTGAGTCTACCTTACATTGTAGATCTTGGTCTAAAAATAACATTCAGATTACGTATACATAGTTGACACATTCTATACTTGCAGTTGACAGTTTCTATACCTATAGCTATCATATTATGTGTCAACAATTATCAAGTTATTTATTTACATGTATAGAAATTGTTAACTATAGGTACAAAATATGTTAACTGAATGTACAAAATTTTTGTATCAGAGTTCACAATGCAATATAAACCCCGGTTCATGGTATAACAATTGGTGAGAGACAAGGGAAATTGCAGTTATTAGTCAAAATTGTGCACAAGAAAAATCGCACTTAAAAGATTTTATACACGCCAACAGATTTGACCAAGAGAATGTTAACAATAATCAAATTCGTAACTTTCATGTTATTTTCTACAATAATTATGTTTCCCTCGGACATCTTACGACGCTTGGACACCTAATTTGCATGCATTATCTCATAGCAGATCTTCACTGTAACACTTAGAATCCATTTAAGATCTTCAACTTGAAGTCAATTTTACTTTTTCCTAATTCAAGCATTTATTTAAAACTTGTTTGAAATTCAAGGGTCATATTACATTTTATCAAAATATTTAAAGACCAATGTGACTTTTTTATTACTAGAAGTTAGAACAAATATTTCAATCACAAAATAAAATATTATTGTCTATTGGGTTAATTATCCAACTAATTTCATCTAGCTAGACCTTATTCAAGATTTTATTATACTTTTTTTTTTGTAAAATAAAATATTCTTGTATATTGAGTAACTAATAAAAATATCCAACTAATTTTATAATCATTATGGTCCACACAACTCTGTGAACAATAGTATCAAATAATGTATGTTCAGTACACAAATAATATACTTTTAGTATATTAAAAATGTACATTATATTCAAGGAATGTACATTATTTGAGTACTAAAAGTACATCATTTTGTATTATGTACCTTCAGTACACGAATAATGTATTTTTAGTAAATTAAAAATGTACTTTTTTGTTACAGTTTACACAGTACTGTGTGGGTTATGGTCCACATAATAACTTGCCCTAATTTTACCAACCTCTTATTCCAATTTGTTTTTATACATTTTTGTTATCGAATCACATCATAGTAGGTTTGATTCCATGAATATATTGACCTTTTTTTCTACGTCTTTATTTTTGTCGGAAAAATAGTTACTCTTACAGACGTGGAGTTTGAAAACAGTTTTGTCTGTGTGTTGCAATTAAGAAGATAACACTTTGAATGAGACAAGAAAGAGATTACTGGAATTCTTTTTTATTTTTATTGTAAAATGCGTTACAAACATGTCGAGATGAAGTCAAATTCTTGGTGCCAATTAAAAAGATAACTTACTCTTGATGACAATTAAGGCGACAATTCTGAAAGGGACACGAAAAAATTATTGGTATTGATTTTTAATTGATTCGCAACATTCATAGAGAGAGACATGCAAGCATTTCATTCACCATGTCTATAGAGAGAGAAATAAGAGTACAGTTTTAACTTCTTCTCTTTGTATTTTGAGAAAAATAAAAAGATTCATTCAACTAAAATTTGAAAATAAAACATTACAAATATGGTCGAGACATTCTCTACAATCAGACATAAAAAGAGCCTTCCTAAAGACCCGAGTGGCCATATTTGCTGATCTTTTAACATTATTAAGTATTTTGAGGCATCCATTCATGTAAATTTCTTTGCTTTGCTTTGCTTCTTACCTAAGATTTAAGAAAACCACCAAACAAACAAACAGTGCAAAAGAAATATATATAACATAATAGATGGTAAATTAACAGCGTTAAATCTCTCATCTAAGGATATTAACATGTTTGAACTGTAAGACAAATCATATCAGTATTCTATAAAAGGTATGCATAAATATAGTGATCCACTATTCCACTAGAGAAAAAGTCAGCCAACGAAAGGGTTGGTTAGGAGGCCTGGAGAGTGGATAGAGGCAAGGGAAATCCCAACAAAAGCACTCGAACAAGACGGAAGCTAATGGCGTCTGATCTATAGCTTGAAGTTGAGATCGATTTGAACTCGAGCCTTGGAAGATGAAGCCTCGTTGTTCTTGGAGGACGATTCTTCGTTCTTGGATGGTGAAGCCTCGTTCTTGGAAGATGGCCCTTCGTTCTTTGATGGAACCAATGGATTATTGTGAACTTGGTACGGTGCTCTAGCAGTCGCCCTAAACGAACAACACCAAACGACATCAGAAACTATATATGTGTAGTCTCATTGGAAACTAATTAAAGCTTTTAGTTGATACGGAACACATCAGAAACTAATTAAAGCTTTTAGTTGATACGGAACACATCAGAAACTATATATGTGTAGTCTCATTAGAAACTAATTAAAGCTTTTAGTTGATACGGAACACATCATAAACTAATTAAAGCTTTTAGTTGATACAGAACACATCAAAAACTAATTAAAGCTTTTAGTTGATACAGAACACATTGTACCTATCTTTCCTCTTCTCGAGGAATCGATGAAGTGACGATCTTCTTGCAATTGGCAAATCTGAAACACATATCATCGAGTCATTGCAATGCTTTAAAATACCATCACCGTCTCTACTACTCCATAACTAGACAAGAAGATTATTACCAGAACCACCCGATGCAGCTGCAGGCGGCTGTGTTGGTGGCACAGGCAGTGGCAGTGGAGCAGGGCTAGCCACGGGCTTAGGAGGATCCACCGAGGCAGAAGTGGCAACCACAGCAGCACCGTCAGACGGTTGGTCTAATTTATCCACCCCGGCAGTCTGGAAAAGGCCACGAGCACTCTGCGGGCTGCCTTTGCTGGCCAACAGCATGACCGCCCGGGCTTTATCAGCCGGAAACTCATCAAACACCATAACTTTCCCAGAATAGAATATGGTCAGCTGGGCTGCCTTAGGAGCCTCTTTTGGTGCTTCTTTGCTGCAAAACAAATACAAAACAAACATTCACCCACAAAACCAACAAAACAACATCATAGTAACAACCATGAAAGCTTATTAAGGTTACACCAGACAAGAAAGGGACCAACCTAAGACTGGCTGCTGCATTAGTGCCTTCCTCCACTACAGTATTCTGAGGATTAGGATCTATGGGTGCCATTTCTTGGTCCTCCTGGCTTGATTTTTCTATGTTGGCCAGGAAATCCATAGTTGTACCATGAGACATGTCAAATTTTCCTAAAACAAGGCAACTCTGTTCATCAAATTTCTAGAACAACAAACTCAAGAATTCAATAAAAAACTTGATAAGCACTTCCAAATCAAAAGGCCAGAAAATGAAATAATTACTATTAACAGAACTACTCAGCAACATATGCATATACTAAAACTGGAAAACCCAAGAACTGAAAGGCCAGAAAATTGACTATTTTAATTCTCCAAAGCTTCATTCAACCACAAATTACTACCAGAACCAGAAAATAACAACCCATCAACATATGTATACACTATAAATGGAAATCCCAGGATCTGAATTCAAATTGGGGGAAAAAAAGAAGGGGAAATTTACCTGAAGCTTCTGTATTGGCAACACCAATTCCATGGCTCAGATCTCTTATACTAACTCTCCCCTTAAGAAACTGGCTCAACAGATTGCAGGTCTGCACGAAATTGGACTTCTCCGGGGCCCTGCCGGAGCTCTTGCCGTCCGATAGGAGCTGCTTGCCGGACATGTTGGGTCTCCGGAGCTGAGAACACGATTGAGGTATCAGCCAAACCCAAGAATCGGCGGCAAAGACTGAAGCTTTCGAGTGATTCCGAGATTATTGATTGTGGGCATGAAGAGAGGTGTGGGAAAGATGCAAGATTTGCTAAAAACAGTGAGACCGGAGGGTTTGGTGCTTCAATTCCATCGCCATCAATGGAGAAAAAACTTTATTGTGGTGGGTAATTTAAGCACCGATTTTCAAGAGACCATGTTGGCACGTGACAAACATGCGTACATTTAGGCTATGTTTGGCAAACGTAGCTGAAAGGGTAGCTGAAAGCTGAAAAGTAGCTGAAAACTGAAAAGCTATAAGCTCGAAGCTGAAGTATGAAGAGCTGTTAAGCTAGCTGTTATGCTTAAAAGTGTTTGGTAAAATTAGCTTTTTGATAAGCTGATAAATGTAAAAAGACTAAAAAGGACATCTTCATACAATTTAAATAGTTTTAAATTTAAATAGGCTTGTTTATATACTAAAATATAAAATACTGAAATGAATATATTTTAATAAAATATAAAGTAAGAACATATATTTGAAAACATATAAAGTAAAACAAAATGTTTATAATTAATAAGATTAGTTCATACAAAAATCAATGTTCAACACACAAATGTCAAATTGAAATTACAACCAAATATATTGAAGAGAAAAAGTTAAAAAGGTTTAGCCACAAAGGTTTTAATTGGGAAGGGTAAATGATGTTATTTCTTTAAAATAATAAGGTTAAAGATGGAAAAAAAGTTAGGAAGCTACTAGCTTATTTTGAAACGCTACCTTAGATAGCGTTCAAAAATAAGCTCTTATTTTAAGCTACTAGCTTATTTTAGGAACATTACCAAACAGAGCTTATAGCTTATTAGTAGCTTAAAATAAGCTATAAGCTCCTAAATAAGCTCTGCCAAACAGAGCCTTATACATAAAATACATACAATACACACAATACATACAGTCCTGTACACACACCCCAATAATCTCCGTAAAATACTAAAATTTTAACTTCATCGTCGCGTCTGAAGTTTTGCTTATTTTATTTTTGCCCCTTTTTCTTTAGCGATTATTTTAATTGACGATAGCGACATCGCAAAAGACGTATACGTTGGGTACAAAGATGACAATAGTATGGGTTGAAGGGTCGTTTTAGCAAGTCTATTTAATATGAAAAAAAATCATTTTTAAAATAGACTAAAATCTCACAAATTTGAAACTTTTTGGAGGTGTTTAGAAAAGTCTTAAGACACATTTTTTAAAAAATAATAATATTATTATCAAAACACGCGGTTATATTGAATTATTATTATATGCTTATGTTTATTCTCTTTTTTTTTTTAATTTGTATTTTTAATGTTGAATTATTATTAATTACGAAGTATTTTTGAATACTTATAACGTTATTAATAGTAAAACAAAAAATAATTATTAAAAATAATTAATAATAATAAATTGTAAAAGTAGTTTAAGAGTTAAAGTAAATAGCATAATATAATTATCTCCTATAAATTGTAATGGGCTAAACAACTAATTTATCATATATTTTTGAATTAATTCCAGCAATGGTCTTCCGACTATGTTGATTTTTCAAAATTAGTCCCCGACTTTTAATTTGGACAATTTAGGTCCTTTGACTTTCAAATCATTTCCAATGTTGGTCCTTTCGTCAAATTTTGGTTAAGTTGAGATAAAATGAAGGGGTAAAATTGTCCATTCACCTGTTTAGCGTATACGCTATATACGCTATATATTTTTCATGTTATATGGCTTCAATTGGGACTTTCACTGATATTATATTCATATATACAACGTATAGGATATGAGAAATATGAGTAATAATACACTAAACAGGTGAACGTACAATTTTATCCATTCATTTGACCTCAACTTAACCAAAATTTGACGAAATGACCAACATTGGAAAGAATTTGAAAATCAAGGGACCTAAATTGTCCAAATTAAAAGTCGATGACTAACTTTGAAAAATCAACATAGTCGGATGACCATTGTTGGAATTAACTCTTTTAAGTAGTACTAACTCTATTACATTGTAGTTAGGGGCGGAGCCATGATTTAAATTGAGTGGGGCGAAGAAGTAGCAAAGGTAAAATGAATTAAAAAATGTTCAAATGCAAGGTTAACATACAAAATATCAAATATCAATAAGATTGTTCAACAAATAACATAAGCAAATCACTAATTAGCAAATCAACATATGTATAATCAATAAATCACTAATTAGCAAATCAACATAAGCATAATCAATAAATCACTAATTAGCAAATCAACATAAACATAAGCATATAATCAACAAATAGCAAATAACTAATTAGTAATTACTAATCCACATTAATAAACTAAGTAGTTAGTAATTAACTAATAACTAATAGCAAATCAATGAATCATATCAGACATAATGAATTGGGAAATGAATCATATCAGCAACTACGACACTACGACAGCAACTACGGTACTACGGCAACAACTACGGCACTACGACAACAACTACTAATAAAAAACACAAAATTAGGGCAATTAGAGCAAAAACTACGGCAGCAACTAGTATCAATTGAATTAGGGCAACTTCAAAATTAGAGAAATTAAGGCAAAAAATAATTTAGAAAATCGGCCAAACAAAAAAATTAGAAAAATTAGACAAACAATTTAATAAATTATTGAAATTAACATTTATAGTTCAAGCCGTCAAGGGTGAGATTGTGAGATGATGCTCATTAGTAACGGAAGAGTGGAAGAAGACCAAACCTGGTGGCGTGTGTCGAGGCGACTGGCGAGGGCTGAGGCAGAGGCGGTGGCGAGGCAATGGGAGGCGATGAACCGTCAGGCGAGAGCGGCAGGACCACAGGAGTTGTTCTGTGGTGGGTGCTTGGGCAGTACGCGGTGGCGGCGAGGCAATGAGTGGCTTATTAGTCTTGGTTAATTAGGGTATATGAAGATTAAGGATAAAACTTAACATAACTGTTAATAGAAAGACCAAAATTATCACTTTACTCATAATTTAGGACTAAAAATTATGTAAGATATAATATTAATAGTATTATACGATATATGGGTCGGCCCTTGTCATGTGCGTTCAAGACGACGACAAAGGGCCCCTAATTTTTTGGGCCTAATTTTTTTTTTTATAAATATTATATATAAAATTCATTATTTTTATACTCCGTAATTGATTATTATGTTTCTAGAATTTATTTTAATTACAATTAAAAATAAAATTCCAAAGAAACTGACATCGGAATTTGGTCAATAATTTTACATCTAAATATGCACGAAGAAAGTCACTTCTAATTAAATTTTAAATTATATTTTTTTCTTTGTTGAATTGTTATGCATTATATTTTGACAAAATATTTTTATTTTATATTTGTACTTATATAATAATTAAAATTAGCTATTAGGATGGCCTTTTGTTTTTTAGGAAGGAAAATACTTAGTGCCCTTACATTTTTATTTTATATTTGTATTGTTATAATAATTAAAACTAACCAAATAATGAGCATTCAACACACAAATATTGAATCTTCAAAAAAAAAAAAAAAAAAAAAAAAGAACAATCAATGAATTAGAAAGGAACTTTTAGTATTAATAGTGTTATAGACTTATAGGGCATCCGTATGAGGTTTACTTCATGTGTTCACAAGACCTCCAGAGGTCTAAATTAAATGTGCACTTCTCAATCTTATGAGGGTTTAAATGTGCACATCTCGATTCTAAAACAGTCTATATGTGCGGCACTTCCTAATCCCACAAGGTTTGTATGTCTACTTGTCTGTCCTCTATATTAGTAGAGTGACTAACATCTAAGTCAGTAGAATAATCAACCTCCTTATCAGTAGACATATATAATATAATTATTGGTTCTCACTTCTCACCTCAATCCTCTCTTTCTCTCTATATATCCCTCTCATACACTCACACCCACATATATATATATATAGTTGTTCTTGTTGTTATCATACAGTTCCATAAGCACCACATGTCCCCAGACAACAAAATTAGGTTTCCATGCCCACAGCTTCGTAGGTGTCCATTTCAGCAACCTCGGAGTAGTGGTAGGTGTTGCCAACGACTTACTCAATTAGCATTGATGAATTTAAAAATAAAATAAATAAAAATGAAATGAGTGGCGTACGTAAAGCCTAACCCTATAAACAAACATGGCTGCCTAAATACAACTTAAAAGGGAGCAGCATGCAAAGGTAGACATGGTCAAGTACAATTATTTCCAACAATTTATAAAGTAAAAAAAAAAAAAAAAAAAAAAAAAAGAGGTGAATTATTGACTTTTTGAGTTTAGATAGAAGTAAGAACAATATTGTGTGTAATTATTCTATTATTTACTCCTAATTTCATTTTCACACTCAAAGAAATATAAACATGTTCAAAATACATATTGACAACTGTCTCTTCAAATTGTCAAATAAAGGTGACATTTGAATGATAATTTTGCCAAGTAAAGATGTAATATCTATAAAATATTAACCAAATTCAGTATTAGTTTTATCCCTTTATAATTCAAAAAGATACGTCCCTCGAGAAGCTAATGCTCTTGTGGTCTCACGGAGAAGACAACTAATTAAAAATGACGATTGTTTTACGGGTGTTTTTGTCAGAATATCGTCGAAATCTCACCGAAGGTTCGCCGGAATCTTAATGACCTGTAATTACATGTCACAAACCGATGTTTTGGTCTAATTGCTCTAAAATAATATGTTTAAGGACTTAATTATAACTTTTAAAAGTTTAAGTGTCTAATTGACTTTTTAAGTAATATTGATAATCTATTCGACTCTTTTCTCAATAATTTATTGCAGTTATTACCACATCAAAAAGTGGCTACTGTAAAATAAATTTAAAAATGTGAAAGCAGCATTTTTCATTCGGAAATCAAAATGCAAAATTTCTATAAACGAATTATGAATATTAAATGAGGCATTGATGGGGGTGGGGACATCACATATTCACATGGGTCTTCTACTACCTTCTTTTAGCACGTTTTAATTGCAAACAAAGAAAATGATGGAGTGGTGGGGCCCCGGCCCGTAGAGAGTGGAGTGGAGGACTACAATTCAAAGTGGGGTCCACGCTGCGCCCCTAGTATCTACTCAAGGATCACATGCTTGACATTTTAGCTCCTGGATTTCCCAATTATTCCATGCGTCTTATCCAAAAAAAAAAAAAAAAAAAATGCCCTCAACATGAGCCAAATTACCAAAACACCCTTGTCCTTCAAATTATTTTCACATTTGCAAACTAATTATATAAATATAGAAAAAGTGTCAAATAAGCCACTGAACTATTATAATTTGTGCAATTAAACCATCAAATAAAAAATATGAAATTATAACATTAAACCTGTAAAAAACGTGCAGTTATCATTTTTTACTTGTTACTTCAAGTTAAACAAGTTAATTTGATGATTTGGCATTTAATATAATTAATTTTTAAATATTAATACTTACTTGACTAATTACATGACACTAACATAAGTTATATATAAAAAATTATTTTAATTATTATTTTAACAATATAAAAAAAAAACTTCAGGTGGAGGTAGCCAACTTAAAATAAAAAATTATTATAAAAAAACCTGCTCCTTCGTACGTAGATGGAGGAGTCTGCCTCCTCCATCTACGTAGGAGGAAGACACCTCCCCCGTCAGCGACGATGGAGAATTTCGCCACCCCCGTCGACAGAGGAGGTGTTATATTATATTTGCTTAATAATTAAAGAAAATATTATTTGATTTTCTATGTGACATGTTAAATCAAAAGTTTGCTGACAACTTGTTACTTACCTACAAATAATGTTAATTGAACACATTTTTAATATTAAATGGTTTAATTACACACTTCTTTTGCTCAATGATCTAATTGTACGAAGTCACGAATCATACAAGTTTGATGGTCTATTTGACATTTTTTTCTATAAGTATTAAGTAGTACTGTGACCCATTGCTTGCTTTCAACGGTAGGCCAGTAGGGTGATGTTCAATTTATGTCACAAACATTGATTTTGGGGGGGGGGGGGGGTGTTTGGTTATAGGGTTTCACTATAAAAAGTATGAGAATGACTAAAAGTGTTAGTCCATTTTCTTTTTGAGTACAATTAACTCAACATTGTAGTATCTATTCATCTATACTTATTCAACATGTTGAAGCATAAAGAGTAAATACCGCCTCCTCGATCTCATGATCGATGATATGAAAGAGTCATTACATGCCATTTGAGCACAAGATATTTAACGATAATCCATTTTCTAATTTAATAAAAAATATTTGAGTTAATTGCCGAAATGGTCTATTGACAATAGCAAAATTATTAATTTGATTTTTGATATTTTTTTTGTTATTAAGTCTCTCAACTTTAAAAATCTTAAATAATTTGGTCTTCCGTTTGCTTAGTGGTCAGAAGTCCGTTTATGCGTGAGTCAGGACCAAATTGATAACTACGATATAATCAATTAACCATTTCAGTAATTAATTATTCGGTTTAATAAGAAGAAAAAAGAAATGGAGCATGTGGATGAATGGTCCCTTGACCCCAGATAATAAAATGATGAGTAATAAATTTTCCAATAATATAATAAAGTTCACTTTTATTAAAGGGTTTTGATCACAAAACTAAACATCATCTCCATCATCTGCAGTTAAGATTTGGTAATTAAGCAATAAAAGTGATTTGTTTTCTTTTTAGGAGAAATAAAGAAGATATGCAAGGGAGGATGAATGATGAATCATCCACCTGCTCGTGAAACGTGTGAAAAAGATTCAAGAAAATAAAAAAGTGAGAATGGCCAATAAGGTGCGAGTAATCTTTCCATTTCTACCCCAAACGTCAATTCAAGCATAATGTGCAGAACAGTTGTAGCCTGTAGGAGAAAGAAGAGTGGTTTTAGTCTTTTGTGCCGACGGCTCAAGTTGTTGGTGGAGGGACCCGGCGGCGGAAACTCAGATTCACATTTCCAGGGCAGGTCTGAAATTCATATATCTATCTATCTGTGCGCACGCACATCCCGTGCGAAACGTTCTATCCGGGTATCTAGGCGCCGATTAATTGCCGTCCGTCTGTGCTTATCTATTGTTTCAACCATCCTCCACTGTGCTTCTACCGTTATCGCCCAACCATACATCTTCTTCCCCAATTGCCATTGTTGAGGGGAGGGATTTGGACTTTTGGTCGTGGACGATTGTGGATATAATAATAATAATAATAATAAATTATTGTATATTTTAAATATTTTAAATAAAAAATAATTTGCTCATTTCATATGAAAAAATAACCAAAAATATCAAGATAATTTTATGGATTGCAATCAAACAATGGAAAGGAAAATATGTGGAAAATGTTTTTTTTTTTTTTGGAAAATGACTTATTTTTCATAAATCATTTTTCTTCTTTTCAAACTCACCATGAATCTTTATTCCCTTATTTTTATTTCTTGGCGTGACAAGCAATAATAAATTATTTTCATTCTGTGAATTTCAAAAAAGATGTCTACATGCGTGAGAATAAAATGTGGAATTAGATTTTGAGAGTTAGTATTTTTTGTTTTAAAAATATCTAGTGTACTATTCTACTGTGAAGACAGGAAAAATATCTACTATACGATACTACTGTGAAGTATTATTCTCTTAAGATATTATTGAATGGGGGAAATGAAAGGAGGAAAATGTGACCCTTTAGCAATGAATAGATGCAATATTTTAGTAAAAAAAAAAAAAAAGTAAAGGGAAAAGTGTCAAATAAGTTGAATTTGTGTAAGTCATTAATTAAAAATTATGCCATCTGTATTTTTTTTACAAATTACCAATAAGTTTTCATGTAATTGAATTTGATAAATTTGTGTACCCAAGCCATTAATTAAAAACTATGCCATCTGTATTTTTTATTTTCAAATTACCAATAGTTTTTTGACTCCATTGAGGCTCAAACCTACTCCCATCATCCATGTGGGAGTGTTAATCGGGACACCGGATGCCACTTAATCACAAGGTCTTTGGCCATGATTAGTCATCTATTTACTTGAAATTATTAATTATTTTTTAAATTGATATGGACCCTAGATTTTTTTTATTTTTTTTTTTTTTTGAAAAAGACTATTTTTTATTTGTTTTTTAAATGTTCTTGTTCCATTGTGCTACCAAGGGAAGGGAAACTTTGAAGAATTGGCCCCTTGAACCGTAACATACAAACTATATGGCTTACCAGTTACCAACCAAACTACTTTAAGTTCAATTAAATTTTATGTATATTATTTACTTGTACATTTACATGCTCTCTCTCTAGAGAGAGAAAGATTGGTTAGAATATGAGAATCAACATTAAAATTAAATATTTAAAGATTGAAATGAGTAAAAAAAAAAAAATGGTCCGTTAAGAATAGATTGGAATTGCCCTCCATGCATAACCCTCGCTTGTTTCATCAAGTTAGTTTCATATTTAAACTACTTGCATATGTTAATGAGGTTATAGACCAACCAAATAACGCTATAATCCAATTTAGGTCGACGAATCAACATTCAATGACTGATCCAAACCTATTTAGTTGGGAGAAATTCACCCAGCTCATCTTGGCCTCTTGGCCTACAAATGTTTAGTCATACTACGCATGTATAGCTCTGAATACATATATTGTCATAGTCGTTACAAAACATTAACATGTCGCCTGATAAGCCGATTATACCATCTAATCAAGGAAGCATCTAAGGAGGGAAAGTGAAACTAGCTCTACAATATTGCCAAAAAAGAGAGAAAATTCAAAGTAGGAAAATCGTGTTTTTTTTTTTAATTAAAAAAAATCTTCGAGCTATAAAAGAAAATAATGAATTTAGCTTTTGTATTGTAGGTGATGAGTTTAGTCAATTTGGAACATAAGTTAATCAATGCTCAAATTGACTTAGTGGCACAAATGAGTTGAGTGTTGCTTGCTCTTTTAACTTGTCAAAATCGATTTTACTGGGTCAGTTCTACAAAATATATTCTACTAGAGAGTGTCATCATATTTAATTTCTGAGTATTTATTGAGTTCACAAGATTCAAACTCGAAACAATATTTATTTTTTTTTTGAATACTACTAACCCCATTACAATGCAGTATCTGTTCATAACTACTTTCTCAACCTATTGAAGCACAAGAGCTAGTATTTTTAGGGGAACCAAACTCATTTTATTTGGATTGGCACTGCTCACTATACGTCTATACCCATAGATTTGGCTGCTTCTAATTACTTGAGAAAAAAAAATTGTAATTACCCAATATGTCATGCCCATTGGCCTAACAATCCTTCAACATTATAGGCCCTTTGTTGCAGCCCAATTAAATTATCAAGTGTCGTTGTGAATAGTTGATTCATATTTTATTCAATCATTATACCATGGATCATGATTCATTTGACTTTCAGTATATTTAAAATTAATATTTAATTTTTTTGAATACAATATTTAATTAATATACTAAAAAGAGTTAATTCTATTATTAGTTCTAGATTTGGTGACAAATTCATTTTTAGTCATTTTTTATCAGAGCGTCCCATTTGGTCCTATTATTATTGTGGCATTGTCATTTCTTGTCATCTATTAATAAAATCATTGAAATGTCGTTAAACACAATGACGTTTTGATCTTTATAATACAAAGTGTGTTAATCCGTTATATTTTTTTATGTTTATCTTTTTGAAAAAAGTTCATAATGAATACCAAAATGCCCATTTAAACTGTTTTATTGTTAAATGACAAAAAATGATCATACAATAATAATACTAGGACCAAAATAAAGTTTTTAAAGAAAAAGATTAAAAGTCGACCGACACCTATAAATTTAGAAACAAAAAATAGAATTAACTCATACTAAAACTAAACATTTATCCTTGGTTTATATTACAATTTGGACCATCATCCATACTATAATTTGCCTATTTCATATTAGAACTTTGTATAATACCAAATATGTTGTGTGCACAGTAAGCCGGGTAATTGATTGACAAAGTGTTCATGCGACTTGAATTTAGGTTCTTTAGTGACTCTTAGGATAGAAACGTAAGGTGGATACCTATATTTTTTTTAAAAAAAAAAAACACCAAATATGCCACGTGGTGGCAGTTATTACCGTTGCAAATCGTTGGTTGACTAGAGTGGACCAGAAAAATCCAACGCCAATAACGGTCAACCGAACAAAAACCTCATATTATTTAAGTTTCATGGCCGCCCTCGTTCTCAGGCTCTTTCGTTCTTTCCTCAATTCATCAATCCACCCAGGAAAAAAAAAAACGCTGAGGGAAAAGAACACAAAACACACGCAACACAAAACAGATTATCATCATCGTCGTCGTCATCATGGTCTGAAACGCTATACCATATATAATATGGGCATTGCTCATAATCATCATGCCCTTACATTCCTCTTCTTCCCCTGTGTTTTTTGCTTGATAATCATCGTGCCAACCACCGGCGGGACCATCTCCGACGGGGAGGCGCTGCTGAAGCTCAAGAAATCGTTCAACAATGCGGCGGCTCTGGATTCCTGGCGCGCCGGCACGGATCCCTGCGACAAGAGGCATCTGTGGATCGGCGTGATTTGCGTAAACGACGTCGTCACGGGACTTCGCCTCGGCGGTATGGGGTTATCGGGGAAGATTGACGTGGACGCTTTGTCGCAAATCCATGGCCTCAGAACTCTGACTCTTATGCACAATTCCTTCGCCGGATCTATACCGGAGTTCAACCATATCGGCGCGCTCAAGGCTCTGTATATCTCGAAGAACAAATTCTCCGGCGTGATTCCGCCGGATTATTTTGCTAAGATGAGGTCTATGAAGAAAATTTGGTTCTCGGACAATAATTTCACCGGCGCGATTCCTTCTTCCCTCGCTAGGTTACCGCGAATAATGGAACTCCACCTCGAAAACAATCATTTCTCCGGGAAAATACCGGAATTCAAACAGAAAACCTTGCACGCAATCGAGCTGGCAAATAACAACCTCCAAGGGGAAATCCCTGCCAGCCTGGCACGATTCAACGATTCGTCCTTCCACGGAAATCCCGGTCTTTGCGGCGCAAAAATCGGAAAACCCTGTAACGGCCAACACTCACATTCTTCTCCCAGTTCTGGCCACGGCCACGGCAACAGCCCAGGCACCAGCATAACCTCCGATAGTAACTCCAGAAAAATCTCTCTCGCGATCATGGGATTCTGCGTTTTTCTACTCGGCCTCATGGTCGTCGGAATAGTCATCCTGAAGCGCCGGCAGGAGAGGAACGGAGTTCAAGAGCGGGACTCTTACGATGACCCCTCGTCGATCGGGTTCCGGCTGCGAAGCCGGATGAGCGCCGGCGAGCTAAGTGGCCGGAGACTCAACTCGTTTCGGAGAGCATCGGGGAGCATGAAGAGAGCAGCGAGTAATAACGGAATGGGGGATTTGATAATGGTGAATGAGGAGAAAGGGGAGTTTGGGCTGCAGGATTTGATGAAGGCGGCGGCGGAGGTGATCGGGAATGGGACGCTGAGTTCTTCTTATAAGGCCACCATGACGAATGGAACGGCCGTGGTGGTGAAGAGAATTAAAGAGATGAACAAAGTCGGGAAAGATGGGTTCGATGTTGAACTCCGGCGTCTGGGAGGGTTACGGCACCGGAATATCTTGCCCCCCTTGGGTTATCACTTCCGGCAAGATGAAAAGCTTTTGGTATATGAATACATGCCCAAAGGCAGCTTACTCTACGCACTACACGGTAAGTAAAATCAAAATTTACCACTTATTTCAGAATTGATAACATAAAAGCAACTTCAGTCAAGCTGATTAAGATGTTAATTTGATAATTACAAATTCAAAAGGTCACAAATTCAATTTTTTTCTGAGCGATTTTCTTTTTTTGAACACAGCGATTTTCTTAATTCTAACTCTATGACAACCTAAAGTGATTTATCTATGCAGGATGGCTAGTTTTCTTGAGGATTAAATTTTTTTTGATAACGTACATTTTCAGTTTGTGGTTAAAATGAAATTCTCAGGTGATCGTGGAATTTGGCACTCGGAGTTAAGCTGGGCGGTTAGGTTAAAGATCATACGGGGAGTTGCGCGAGGATTAGGTTATCTCCACAACGAACTAACTTCATACCAGGCACCACATGGGGATCTGCAATCTAACAACATTCTGTTGACGGAAGACTACGAGGCGGTAATCACCGATTACGGCTATGTTTCGCTGATAAACACCGCACAGGCGCCGCAAGCACTCTTGGCGTTCCGGTCACCGGAGGGGCTGCAATACAACAAGGTGACGCCCAAATCGGACGTGTATTGCCTCGGAATAGTCATCCTGGAAGTGGTCACCGGCAAATTTCCGTCGCAGTATTTGAACAACGGGAACGGCGGAACCGACGTGGTCCAGTGGGTGAAAACGTCGATAGGGGAGGGGAGAGAGCCGGAGGTGTTCGATCCGGAGATTGCGGGCTCGGAATCCACTTCTGATCAGATGCGGCAGCTCCTGCACATCGGCGTCGCCTGTGCGGACAGTAATCCGGAGCATCGGATAGCCCTTAGGGAAGTGATTAGGCGGATAGAGGAAATTCCGACAAGCAGCGGCGAAGGAGCACCGGAGACGAGAACGACGGAATCGATGCCGTCGCTGCGAGATGGATACGCGGATCAAATTGAACAAGGTCGAGGCGTCGCCGTCGTCCGCGACGGCGCTGAAGTAAGGTAGTCGATCGGAAACCGTAGCGTTAATTATTAGCTTTAATTTGCTTTAATTAGACGATTCTTAGTTTAAGCTGAAACGTAAGTGATTAAACAAACGGCCATTACTTGAGCTGAGCAATTAAGCTAGGGAATCCTTAGTACAGTATAATTAATTAGTATATCTTCAACGTAACATCATCTACACCTCCATTTTCAAGCTCATCTTCCTTGCTCTGTAATTCTTAGCTTTAATTGGGGATCATATGGCTGGAAAGAGGCAAATGTAGTATTGCATGTTTAGAATATAGGATATTATTATAAAATTGTATTGTATTATATTAAACAGTATAGATACAATTCAATCATAAATTTGTGTTTAGTTCTAAAAAATTATATTGTGATTTATTGATCCAACTTACAATATTGATCAAAGGGGTTCATGTTTTCAGACCAAAAAAAAAAGTTTAGATGTTTAATCCAATAATAATAAGTAGTATAAATGGCGGTTGACGATAACTAATTAATTTAGCTAATAGTTGATTGAGTTAATTGATGATATTAATTGATTACAAAAAATATTTATAAATTAACTGTTTACTGATTATGTGTAAAATGATCTATAACGCTATACACGTTTTGTGCTAATTTATTAACTCTTAAATTATTATTATTATTTTACAAGGATGAGTGACATCAGAAAGAAAGATAAATTATAATTGTTGTTACGAAAATAGGAAAAAAAAGAGGCAAGACATACGGATAACAACAAAGGAGATATAAATGCTAGGGATGACAAGGGTAAAATGGTTATTTTATATCAAGACCAATTAGCTAACTAAAAACGATACTCTTCTAACTTTTCAGATTTTGGATTATCGTCCAAATAACTTATTGACCAATCAAACTAACTAAATTTTAACTTATCAACCATTTACCAAACATTACCGAAATGTATTTATATTAGATGCACCTTGTAAGTGAGTGAACATGGCACTCTTTAATTTGCACAGTGTACATAAATGGATTGATGTAATACTCTCTAATTGAATGATTTAATTGGTAGTATTATTGCTCAAAAAAAAAAAAGTACGTACAAGAAATAATATTAATGTAATCGTGGGGAATTGAAAGATGGTGTTGTTATTGGAAGTTAGCATCACAGACCATTGGATCGTGGGAGAATCTAGTGAACCAAAGGGTGCCTTTTATGGGGAGACAAAGGTACCTTATGGTGTTGAAGACATTCCAAATGCTTGACACGTGTACAACATCCACTAGTCATTCTTGGCCACATGTGTCCCTTCCCATTACTTTGCTTCTAGCGCACTTCCCATACATAAGTGAAACTTCTTGCCCTTTAATATAAAAGAGTTGGTGTAGCTAAGTGAATTAATTGTGTGTTGTTATGTTGGAGGTGGAGCCGTGGAGGGTTTGAACCATTCTGGTTGTACCTATTTAATGGAGCTTATTTTGCTCCATGTTTCATTCTTTTATTACTCAAATAGATTTTCATTATTTTTATTTGGCCAACACATCATCAATAAAGATGAACAACCTGTTTGGGCCAAAATTTTCATAATAAAATGAATCTCGAGACCCCATATCGCAATCACCTAGCTAGATGGACTCCAGACATTTCTTGAAGGCCTAGGAGATTGGGATTATTATTATTATTATTATTATTTATTTTGGTTAATTCGATTTATTAGAGAATAATTAGTGCAACGTTAATATAATCGGGCTAAAATAAATTGAATAATGAAATTAATGGAAGTAGATGCAAATGCATGGCAACTTGTAATGTTAATGATGGTATAGGTTCAAATGGCCCAAAAGCCCAATGACAGAGTATGCCCAAAATATATATGGTAATTTGATCTATGAAATTAGCCCAGTCAAAATAATTGTTATGTATTATGGAAAAGCAATCAAAGCAGTCCCAATCTCATCTTTCCTAAACCACATTCTCATCTCATTAATAAAACAACCCTACCATAAATATCCAATTAATATAAGGAGATCCGATTACCATATTCAGGATGCCATGGACCCGGGTCCATCTTGCAAGGTGGACCTGAATCAAAATACACAATTTATATATTGAATGTTCACAAATTACCCACAAATTACATACTGAATGCTCACAAAAATATGATTTTATAATTTTAATATAAATCCAGCAAACAAGAAAGGAGAACGAAGGATAAAATTTGAGTAGTGTGTAGCACACACTTTCCTTAAAACAGATTACAGTTTAACGTTTGAGCACTCAAACGAAAAAGGCAACGAACTAGAACACAAGATGAGCACTTAGTACTTTTATAGAAGTGTTTGCAGTGTTTTTCGTAATAGAATGTTGAGAGAAGAATTGAGAAAACAAAATAAAATTTTATGGTTCTCAAATCAACAACTAAAACAATTCTGCCCAACACCTTGTCTTTATAGGAGATGAAGGATTTAACAACATTAAACAATGACATTAACACGTGAAGTAATTTCAGATATGTAAACTTCAACCCATCAACCTGGAATTTAATTTTAAAATTAAAAATTGAAATTAATTCGCAATTAATTTTGAAGAGTCAGAATTAAATCTTCCAGAACGGTACTCCGAATAGTAATTCGAGCAGTACCGATAAATAGTAGTTCGAGTAGTACTCACGAATAATTGCTTGAAGGCTACGAATAGTAATCGTCAACTGTTCTTGAAGAACATTTTTAAATGATGGTTGCTTATTGTCATGACTATTGTGACATTAATTATCACATTTGATTTCCCAACTTTGTTAACATTTTCAAATTTGACATTTGTTACAAATTTTATCCAATGAACTTAATATTTGAAACAATACAATAACTTACAATTTTGAAAGTTAAATAAATTGGAGATAACGCAACCAAATTGATTAAACAATTAGTTTTGTAACAACAAAAATTCAAGTTCCACTCACCTAGTTATGCTAATTTTTTTTTTGCTACTATATTACATAATACTGTTTTGCCAACTAATAAACAGCTCTTATACACTAATAAAAAGATGCATTAATTAGGAGGCCAGGGGACACAATAATTTATTATCCTAGTTGTAATAAGCTCATCTCATTATTGAAAAAATCACACATTAAAAAATGCATTTAATTAGATTCTCTAAGTGTTCTCAATTTACGTGATTTTGTATACGTGCAAGCATGCATGTACGCACGTGAATCTCCACCTTAACTTTAATTTATATTTCAGATTTTGTATGTCACCTCATTAATTAACTTATCCATTTACTTATTTTTTACGGTGTACTATTTTAGCGTGAATGAGATGGCTAAGAAATTTGTGGTATATATAGGGTCAAGTACAAGTAACAATATTAATCCAAGTTTTCATTTAGGATAATCAATAATTGAAAAATTAAGAGAAATATGTAGTTACATTATCTTTGTAATTATTACATACATTACATGTACGGATAACTGACACTCTTGACAGTCCATTCAAGATCAATAATAGTGCACTAAAATGTATGCACTATTAGTTATTCATGTATACACTATCAAGCGTTATACAATGCACTGTAATGATTACGGAAATAGTACTATTTTTTCTCAATTCTCTTTAGTTTCTTGCCATTGAGCAACCATATGGATATATGAAATTAATCTACACTTTTTACGGGGTAGGCTTGTTTATGTAATTATGTTTATATTAGTCAAGATCCACATACTTTCTCGATTTGAGAAAAATGAAAGTGTACAGTTACTCACGTCAATCAAATTGGTTAATTTTATATATACATTTTAATAGTGATGCAAAAAATGTTTAGGTGGCGCCTAGCCCTAAGCCCCGCTTGGCCATCCTGTTTTGGCTGTTAGGTGCTGCCTAGTCGACCGGTCAAACCAGCTGAGTCTGCCGAGTTATTTATTTATTTTAATTAGTTTTTCGTTCAAAATGGCGTTGTTTTGTGCAAAAATACTCAATTAAAATAAAAACCCAATCCAATTAGAAAAGCCCTAGCCTCTTGCTTCTGCGTCTCAGCCAGTCGGCCGCGAAGCTCCGTCCGTCGTCCGCCGGTCTGCGTCGATTCCGTCGAAGCGTCGTCTGTCGGTCTGCGCCGTCTGCAAGAGATACGTACCACGCAGTAAGGCAATAATCCATTGATTATGTGATTCATTATATTAATCATCAATTCATTATTTGATATTTGTATATTCTATAATTTATTGGTTTACATTCAATAATTTGTATTGTTGTTTGAATGATTGTGGAATTGTGGTATCTATTTCATATTTCATATTTGTGTATTCTTTTTATATTTAATTAATATTGCTATATATGATATTATGAATATTTGGAGTTTTTAATTGGTTGCAAGTTGAAAATTTCCCCTCAAAACTGTCAGGCTACCAATGTTTTATTTTTTTAAAAAAAGTTGTTTAATAAATAATTTTGACGCCCACCTCCTAGCTAGGCGACACCTAACGCCTACTGCAACATTACATTTTAATACAGAGTAACAAATTTGTTGTTGACTTGACCTGTGCGTAACGAGGAAAAGATAAGTTAATAGTAATTTCGTTGTGTTAGGTTGACACAAATGTTTACTCGCCATTCGTTTATGCTTTGTGAACACATACATATCAACTACCATGTAGTGTGATGCATCCCGAATATCATTTCAAATTAGTGGTTATAGGTTCGGATTGAAAATATTTGAGAAAATATAGAACATATATATACACTATCTTATAAATAATCATGAGTATTTAGAACAAAAGCTTTGTGAACGCATATTTATTATTTAATCAAATTAATACTCCATATCTTTTTATTTTATTTTTTATTTAAATAATAGATTATATTTAATTAGTTTGAATCTCATATATAAACATTATTTATTTAATTTATTTAAATATATTAATTTTCTTTTGTCGCGAGGTAGTAATGTCAACAGATTACAGATGTGTTTCCATTCTATGCGTCAAATTCGAGTGTCTCTTGCCCTCTTCCAAACGCCAATTTGGTCAACTCCACAAATGAAAATTCATTACTAATCATTTATATTTTTGTTGGTTCAAATTCACTAAAAATGTAACATAAAATGGAACTATGTTCGTATCTATATTAGGACTTGAAGTTAATATAACTTACCTAATGTTATTTAATAATAGGTATGCAACTCAAGTCCGGACAAAGTAAAGCAAAAGATCTTAAAAACTGATCATATAGTATATTATAAAAAAAATCAACACGATCGATATGATGTTATTAAGGACAGTACACCTGACCGACCAATCACGAATGGAGCAAATTGCTTAAGATGCATTTATGATCTATTAGCTCTTTTAATGACTAGATAGCAATTGAGATTATAAATATATATACATGCACTATAATAGACATCAATACTTTGCTAAAACCCAATGGGGTAGCTCAAGTGGCAAGTGAGCTCTCTTTGTGGGGAGGAATTTCGGGAGAACCCGGGTTCAATTCCCACAAGTGACGATTTCCCTTGGGCCAGCTCCCGTGCCTCCCGGAGCGAACCTCTAAACTTGAGTCATTAATGTGGTAATCAAGTTCTTTTTTTTTTTTTTAAGAAATAAAAAACTTCCCAAACAAATTTCAAATTGACCAAAAAAACCACCAAGGTGGTATTACTCACTATTAACTCATAAATTAAATTTTATATTTCCTCTGTCTCATTTTATGTGTATGGTTCGGTTAACGAGACTTGACTGGATTATTTTTAATTCAATTTTTATAATATTAAGTTTAATATTAATATACAAAATTTATATATTTGGAAACTACACTAAAAATACTATTAAACACAAAAAATCAAATTAAAAAAAAAATAAAGAATATAAACAAAGAAGAAAAAGTTAGTTAGACCAATGAATAGTAAGTAAGACAGATAAAATGAGGCCGAGGGAGTACTAAGTTTGTGAACTTTTGAATCGCCAAGCACCAACAATTGAAAAATTAAAAATTATAAAAAATTTCATTCACTTTTTTTTTTTTTTTTTTTTTTTTTTTTTTTTTTACTGCCACACAAATAATATTGAGCAAAAACTTGTGTGAACTATAATACGGTTTCACACAAGTATGACTCGTAATATTAATTTTTTTTTGGTAAATCCTTCGGGTCCACCCGCCCCGCGAGGCACGGGAACTGGCCTAGGGAAAATATCACTTGTGAGAATCGGACCCAAGTTCTCCCGAAATTATTTTCCACAGAAATAGTTCACTTGACACTTGAACTATCCCATTGGGTTGACTCGTAATATTAATGGTTAAACTAATAGTTTTAATTTTTTATTGTTTTTATTAAATTTTAAAATATAAGAATTGAATTAACAGAAAATTACTTAATAAATTAAAACAAAATAATAAAGATGGACATGATTATAGTTCGGGTTGAACCAAACTGGTCAAGTAGGAATCAAATCCGAATTAAAACCGTACGGACAGAAAAACTTGTCAACTTGTCATGCAATCGTTATAATTGTGGAAACACATAATTTAATTTCATAAGGTACATAATTTATATTTATAATGTACAAAATTTATGTTCATAATACACATACATATAAACACAATATAACGAACATGAATTCTGTGCATTATGAACATGAATTCTGTGTATTATATTAATTGTTTATGTACTCTCAACTATATAATTATATGCATTTTAAACATAATTTTTGTACTTTATGAAATCAAATTCCATATATTGTACCAAGGTGCATGATCTAAATTGCCCTTGTCATGCATTGATTTTGGTTAAAATCATAAAATTGGTGTAATCAAAATTAAAACATTTTATTGAAAAAAAATCAAATATGCTAGTGAGCTTATTATATTGCTTTTGTGCATTTAGGTTACGGAACTTTATAAGTGTGCAATCGAATCATTAAACAAGCAAAATATGTGAAATTGAATTTTTTTTTCTTTCAAAATTTACATGTAGAATATGATTATATTACTTACATGGTATATATTAAGAGTTGTCATTTCCTCAATCATACTTGTTGGGAAGAAAGATTGAAATATTTTCAACTCAAATTGCATTAAAAAATAAAAAAGAAAGTCACAAATACACATATTTTGCTTGTTTGATAATTCGACTGCATGCTTTTTTAATTTCAGTGACTTGTTTGATATTAATAAAGTCTAATTCTGAACGGTTAAATCGAAGGGTTCATGATTCATGAATGGGAGGAAAACGTTTCACGGTAAGACTATCCTCGATAGGGGGGCGGGTGTCAGGTTAAGAGAAAAAGCGAAACAAATTATGTCAAAAAAGGATCTTTTTACGCGCAATGTTGGGTGTGACAGACTGACAGCGTGAAACGCACATCTTGCTCACCATTTGCATATTCTCGAGGGCTCAAAAAAATTTTGATTTGAAAAAAAAAAACTCCATAAAGATCTTAGTCTCATTCGCGTAAAAAACCTCTTAATTTTTTCTTCTATAAAAAATCACTAATGTGGACGCTCTAAGTCTTAATTGACAAATTTTTTTGAGTACGACTAGCTCTATTATAATATAATATATGTACATAAGTAACAAAGAAATAGACTACATAATTATCAAATGGACAGTCTAATTCACAAATTACTTAATAAAAGATAAACTAACTTGAGTGAATAGACTCATCAAGTTTTTAATATTGAATATACACAAATTTTCTAATTGGTTGGGGTGCTTGACGAATAATTTTTGTTTTTGTTTTTTTTCACTGTTAGTCTAAGGAGTGTGGTATTGACTAATGTTCCTGTGATATTATTAGAAATTTGAAGAAAAAAAAAATAAATCAATAAAAGTTTCAAAAAAGCTTCCATTTTTGATTGTTCTTCTTCATCATCTTCTTTGTTATTTCTTCTTGTTGCTTAGCTATCTCTTTCTTCTCTCAAAAGTCTCGTATCTTTTGGGCTTTGAATCTTGGATTCTAGGTTCCGGATTTCCAATTATGGAGCCACCTGGAAACGACGCCGTAGCATACGACTCGGCTGAGCAGATAATTCTCCGGTGGGACTCCACGGCGTCGGAAGATGCTAGAGAGAAGATGATCTTCGGCGGAGACCGACAGGAGATCGACCTGTACTTGAGCGCCGTCGATGAAATCCAGCGTTCCATGGAGTCGGCCTCGCTGTCGGATGACCAGAGCAAAGCTAACAGCGCGATCCAGATCGCCATGGCTCGACTCGAGGACGAGTTTCGTAGCATCCTCATAGCGCACACCAGTCCGATCGAGGCGGAGTCGCTGCTGGAATCGAGCTCTTCCTCTTCCAGAGTAGGGTACAGCCCTAGGACTAGCAGCAGCGAGATGAGCTTGGGAGAGCAAGAGTTCAAGAGCTTTGAGTTTGAGGAAGAAAGCTCGTTGACCAAGGAGCTGGAGCTTGAGGAGAGCCGGAGGAGCAGCAGCAGCTACCGATCTATGAGTAGCTTCCGAGAAATCGACCTGATGCCGCTGGATGCAATCCACGACCTCCGGAGCATCGCCGTGCGGATGATTTCCGCCGGATATCTGCGCGAGTGTGTTCAGGTGTACGGCGGCGTCCGGAAGTCGGCGGTTGACGCGAGCTTCAGGAAGCTTGGGATAGAGAAGTTGAGCATCGGAGATATCCAGAGGCTGGAATGGGAGGCTCTTGAAACGAAGATCCGACGATGGATACGGGCCGCGAAATTGTGCGTTCGGATACTCTTCGCCAGTGAGAAGAAGCTCTGCGAGCAAATCTTCGAGGGTTTAGGCACCGCAACTGACGATGCTTACTTTACGGAGACTATCAAAGGTCCGGCTATTCAGCTTTTTAATTTCGCCGAAGCTATTAGTATTAGCCGGCGATCGCCGGAGAAATTGTTTAAGATTTTGGATCTTCATGATGCTTTATCAGATTTATTGCCTGATATAGAAATAGTGTTTGAATCAAAATCCTCAGAGTCCATTAGGGTTCAGGCAACTGAGATATTGTCTAGGTTAGGAGAGGCAGTGAGAGGGATATTGTCTGAATTTGAAAATGCAGTGCTTCGTGAGCCTTCAAGAGTTCCTGTCCCTGGAGGAACTATTCATCCATTGACTAGGTATGTGATGAATTACATTAGTTTGATCTCTGATTACAAACAGACTTTGGTTGAATTGATTGTTTCGAATCCTTCAACGGGGTCAAGATATTCGAGTGACCCTAATACACCAGATATGGATTTCACCGAGGCAGAGGGGCAGACGCCTCTGGCACTTCATTTAATTTGGATAATTGTGATCTTACAGTTCAACTTAGATGCAAAGTCTAAGCACTACAAAGATACTTCCTTGGCACATTTGTTCATGATGAATAATGTTCATTATATTGTTCAGAAGATTAAGGGCTCACCCGAGCTAAGGGAGATGATTGGGGATGATTATTTGAGGAAGTTAACCGGGAAGTTCAGGCAAGCAGCTACTAATTACCAGAGGTCGACTTGGGTGAGGGTTTTGTATTGTTTGAGAGATGAGGGGTTGCATGTTGGCAGCTTCTCATCCGGGGTGTCAAAGACTGCCTTGAGAGAGAGGTTTAAGACCTTCAATGCTATGTTTGAAGAGGTTCACCGGACACAGTCTACATGGTTGATACCAGATACTCAGCTTCGTGAAGAGCTACGAATTTCCTTGTCTGAGAGGTTGATCCCTGCTTATAGATCTTTCCTTGGACGGTTTAGGAGTCATATTGAGAGTGGAAGGCACCCAGAAAATTACATTAAGTACTCGGTTGAGGACCTTGAGAATGCAGTCCTTGATTTCTTCGAGGGAAACCCAGTGTCTCAGCACTTGAGGAGGGCACCTCACTAAGGGGATTGGTGTAAGTTTTTATCAATTAGAATCTAGGCCAATTCTTTGATTCTTTGTGGAGTATGCAGGAGACGGGGCATCTGGTTGTCAATCAGACTCTTAGTTGAGTTCGCAGATAGTTTAAAGGGGTTGCTTATTTTATCTACTTCAAAACAGTAGAAGATCAAGATTCAAGACAAGCCATAATAAGTCTCCAGCATAGCTTCTGCTCCCCTGCCCGAATCCTCTTAGCCATGTAAGCACAGTGTTGTACCTTTTCCATGTTTAAATTTGTTTTGTTTTTTATTGTTATATAAAAATTGTTGTATTGGTTTCACTTTTTGAAAATTTTTAACTAATCATCATGTTCCATTAATAGACTTGATTACCAGATAAGTTTGATGACTCCTACCACTCTACTAGAATGTTTGCTTCTAGGAAATAAGTATCTGATAGCAATTTCTCACTTTTCCGATCTTTTAAAGAAGAGAGAGAAAAAAAAAATTTTGAAAGACAAAATGAGTAACAATCTCATGATGAAATGGTTCTATTTTCTTTAGAGAATTTTGAATGTGGCAATTTGAAAACCAATGCTTGGACATAATTTTGACTAGTAACTCCTATGGTCTTTTGTTAGTCAAAATACTTGTCTAGGTGAAGTTTGAGGCGTAATGTTTGACTGGTGACTTCCAAGGCTCTTGAAGTAGAGGTCAACCCTATTAGGTTCCATAGGGCTGGCTGGCTGTCTGGGGTTGACTTGTTGAATATGAATTCAAGGGTTGAACAGTGGCATTCCACATTGTGGTTTTACAGTTGTAACTTGTAAATTAGGAGTACTCGAGCTGTGTCTAGTATATACTTCAGTGCTGTTTACATGCCCGAGCTTTGGTAAATATGTTCATGATGATTTAAATGTCTTGAAATGTGACTATAGGTTTCAGCATTACATGTACTGTGAAGAAAGTCTGGATGTCTGATTGCTTCTCTTCAGTAGAGAAGTTGTAGTTTAAAGTTTGCCTCGCCCGCCCGGCCCTTCCTCTTTCGCCTTTCTGTGCGCTTCTCTCTATCCGATTGACAGAAATTTCCAGGGGTGGGGTGAAACAAAATGTTGTGAAGTACTCTAGTTTTGTAAAATATACTTTACCCTGGCCTAGATGAATTCTTCTTCTCTTTTTCCTTGCTTCTCTTTTGGTCATCCTTGTATGAAGTATATTTATAAACTCTGTAAGCACAGCAAATGGGGAGGTGCAAGGTGGTGCTTAATTTTCATTGCCATCAATTTCAGGTGCAGGCGTAATAGCATGAAAGAGGATATTTTATTATGAATTGAATAAGCAGAGAAAGAAGAATGCACCATTAAAACAAAGGGAAAAAGGGCCAAATAGGCCATTGAACCATAGATTTAAATCCAATTGAAGTACTAAACCAAAAAGAGTTCAATTAAATCACTCAACATTCAAAAGTTATCCAATTTTTTCATAACAGGGGATTGTTTTAGGTTCATGCAGATTAAATAAGAGTTATTGGCATATGATGTAAAAATATGTTATTTTATTGATTGATGGTGACATAAAATTTGCATGAACGCGAAATAACTGGTTATATGAAAAAATTGAATGACTTTTGGATGTTTAGTACTCCGTAGTTTAATACTCTGGTAATTGATATTTTTTGGGTTTAGTTAAACATTAGTTTGACTTATTTGACATTTTTTTTTATAAAAAACAAAAACGAATAAAAAAAACAAACAGAGCTCAGTTTTTTTTTTTAAAACAAAAAAATTTAAAATTAAGCGGAATTTATTGAAAAAAAAAAGTTACTGACATTTAAATTTAAAAAATTTGCATTATTTTGAAACGAATTAATAGAGAGGTAATTTGGAAAAAGATAATTGCATTCTCTTATATACTCCCTCCGTCCCATTTTGGTTGTCTGGTTCGTTTAACGAGGCTTGACTAAATTTATTTTTAATCCAATTTTTCATAATATTAAGTTTAGTATTAATATATAAAATTTATATATTTAGAAACTAAATTAAAAGTACTATTAAACACAAAAATTTAAATTTAAAAATAATAAAAAATTACTAAAGAAAATAAACAATGAATAAAGAGTTGGTTTGAACAATGAATAGTAAATAGGACAGGTAAAATGGGACAGATGGAGTATTTGTTTAGGTTTGCTCGACAAGAAAAATGTATGATCATTGGGTGTAGATTATACTTTGAATAATGATTTCCATTGCAATATGAATCATGATAATTATTCATTTTTAATTTTTTAGGATACTAGAAATTTATTTTTAATCCTTTCAAAAAAAAAAAAATTTGAGAATAAAAAAAGAAATTTATTTTTAATAGGTAGTAAATCTAAAAATAACTTTAAAAAAATAATCTTATGTCAATGATCTATCTTAATATAGCACCAAGTGTAACAATCATTATTCTTTTATTTTTATATATATATTTTAAAAACATTATATATACATCAAATCAAATTGGGGTTAAACTTCAAGCAGAAGTATGTAGAAAATCTGTGCTCCGTAATAAAAAGATTTCAACGGCACGAGCTTTGAAAAGAAAGAGTTCTGGTATACTAAAGAAGGAAAAGAGTGTCTGCAGATATATTTATTTGTTCCCATCGCAGACACGGACATCATAACCATAACATTAAGCTATTTTTCCTATGAGTCCACCAATTGTAGTAATACAAATATGTGAAAGTGAAACAAAGATAAAATAGAACTAGAAGGTACAACAAACAAGAAACTAGCAACATACACGATTCTAATAAATTCAAACTCATCCCACCTCACCTCTGCTTGTAAGACTATACAAAATTGATGCGTTTTGCTTTACTCCGTCTTGTCCTCTTCCACATCACCATTCCCGCTGCCACCCAGCGTTGGTTTTACTTCAGATGGAGTTCGTACTTCCTTCGAGGGCAGAGGTGAAGGCTTTATGAGTGTCAGAGTGTCGTCCTTGTCAAAATCTTCACTACCATCCCCTGAATAAGCGTACCTGTGAAACGAATAGACCAGTGAGTTTCGGAATTTAAACCATTGTATAAGTCGTTTGAGAATTATGGCCGTTGTAATGGTAAAGCCATGCCAAATTTATTTGTTCTGAAGCAACGAAATTTGGATGATTGATAATCATAGAAAATCAGTATCACATTGAAAGAACTGGAAACCATGCTATAATCCTTCTTGATGCATGGTAAAAATGTCATCGATTTTTATTTTATTTTTTTATTTAGGGGAATGCAAGTTGAACTAGAGACCTTCTACCTAGAGTCTGAGGCTTAATGGCTTATAATGTTAGACTACACAGTCCTAGCTGTCCCATCACATCATATTTAGCATTGGATGTTCAAGTATCAGGCAGAAAATGCAATTGTCATTAATAAATGTATATTAAGGATGTGACAGTGAAAGATGATATTTACCTCGTTGAGCTCTGTGATGGTGCCCAAAGGGCACAGATGACACAGAGAAGAGAGAAAGACAAAACTTGCCAGAAAGCAGGGATGATCCATGCATTTTGCCATCGCTCATTATAGACATCAGTGGACTTAAAGTAAATCTGCATAATAAAGTTACACCATTAACATATGACTTTGGGAGAAGCAGCTGACTATCTACCCTTTTTTTCATAAACAGGTTAGAAATTCTATTTCCAATACAAATAACAGATGACAGAGATAATTGCACAAAAACAGAATATGCATATGCCTATCATGCTGTCCATAAAGGAGCTCCTCAGAGTTTTTTGTTTTAGATAATCTCTGAATTCAACCTCACTTCACAAAAAGAAGCAGTCGCTTTCTACCAGAGCATAATTCATATTAACTATAAAGCTGTTCAAAGAAATAGTATTTCAGTAATTTTTTGCTCAGTGAGTTTGGATTTAATTTTAAAGTTGAAGGTTTTACATGAGCTAATTGTTATAGACTTGGATTCAGTTTCGTGATATCATGGTTACAGTTTCAAATGATACCAGAGATTTCTGGTTCGGAACGAAACCAACAGCGACTTGTATATATATGAATTACAATGCAGCATGCAGCAAATTTCTACAAGTATTATTACCTCATAGCATATCCAACCAATAGATACAATAACAGCTACTGCCAATGCATTTGTGAACTTGCGGTAAATGTCTAACTTTGCTGTCAATCTTCTAGCCTGTTAGATCATAATATGTAAAAAATATATAAGTTAATTTCCTTTTATGATAAAATGAATTATAGTAATACCCTGTTTCCCAACTGCAGGTAAAATTGAACAAGAGCTCATTCATCAAGCACAGATTGTCACCAATATCAACAAATATCCATCGCAGCGCAGTTAACAAATTATGTAGGCATATGACTATATGAGTACCCATTAATGCACTATATAATGAGCAAAGAATTGCACAAAGAAAGCACTAACAAGTAAGCTACCAGATCTAATTAAAGTGTCAGATCCAATAGTTACTGTTGAACCATTAGCAGGTAGATAATCAAAATACTTTTCCAGATTTCGGTACATTGATGTGAAGTTAGAAGCAATGAATATGTATACACAGATGTCATGTACCTGAAGCTTATTTAATGTTGAAGAGAGGGCACTGAATATCCAAAGGATGAAGAAAGCATCCAAAAATGCAACAGGAAGTACAAAAAACAATCTCGCCTTTCCAGATAGATCACTTATTGCACCAACATTTTCTACTATCTCAAGCACCTCAGATGCTATAAAGAAAGTTCCTCCAAGCATAAGAACTTTAGATGTAATACCACCTAGGGTAGGTCTGACAACACCATAACCCATAGAAACCATCAGAATGATTAAACGTGAAATAGTGCGCTTCACAGTGCCAAAGGTGACAGCCCACACAGTGATCCCAGTTGGTCTGACTCCTGTTTCATTAAACTCAAGATAATCAAAATACCACAAGGCCATCTCACACATGCCCAATGTTATTACTAGAGTAATACAATTTTGTAAAGTTAGAACTTCTCTCCAGAATCTCGCATACTGTGAAAACCAAAAGATACCAAGTAACACGAATGCAAGAGACATGAGCCCATAGAAGTTCATGAGTGGTGCCATTCTACCAGGTAGGTAACCAGTAGGGTTTTTCCATATGGTTTTTCCTTCAACAACAACTTCCTTGAGATTCAGATCGCAATGAATAAAATACAAATTATACATTCCAGTTTTTGTAATTTGTATTTCTCTTGGCTCCAGTGCAGTGTCATCCTTATCAACATCAAATGAAACACCAAACACCTGAGGCCAACCAGGATGTTCAGTAGATGGACGGTGAATGATTTCCCCTTGATTACACACCCCAAGTTTGGCAAGATCTGCTGTGCAACAAACAGCTCTTTGCCCCCCATAAGCTGAGCCCCCAATCATCTCTCTCTCATCCACCTCAAAAACTATTGCATAAATGGACCCCGAGCTGAAATTTGAAAACTCTCTGGGCCTCCGGAATATAATCTTCTCAAAGCTGGTATTTATATAAAGCAGGTTAGCCAATACTTTGTGTTGTAAACTAACTTCAACACAAAACCTTAACTACTTCAAGAGCCATTAAGTAGGGAAATACAAATCAAAGCAGCTACAATCCAAAAATCCTGTAGTATCTAAAAACTGAATGAAATACTCCATCTTTTTATGTGGTGTAGGATTTTAATTTGAAGCTACAATCTATAAACTGCATAGTAACTTAAGATATGCTCTGCATTTCTACATCAAGTACTAGCTTCAGTATACAAAGTAATGGAGTCAAATCAAGCAGCACAGAGCACAGCAAATCAAACAATATGCAAAATAATTTAGTCATTGGTTTTAGAATCACTACATTTAGTCCCTGTTACGTAAAAGGCCCCATAAAACTTCACATATTCTAACCTATCAATCACTTAATCAAACATAAACTAATTTAATTTTTACAATCACAAACGAGCAGTAGCTAACCACATAGCAACTAAAAGCTCATTGCTTCTGAGTTCTGCATCTACTATCAAAAGCAGTGACTCCAATTTAACTAATCTCATCAGAGGATACAACGATACTCATTTATCATTACCAAAAATCTACACGTACACGATTTTCTAACGTTCATAAGATCTCCGCAGATCATAATACTCAACGAAAAAACACGAAGTTTGAAGCAAATCAGATCAAACAATGATGAGATCTCAAGTACGTTATATGCTAAAAACACAGTGAGAGACGAGAAAACAAAAATCACCGAATGAAAGCATCGCCGTTGGAAGATAGAGGAGAAGACTCATTGCGGTCGGGAACGGAAGAGTAAATGCCTTCGCTGCCTCCATAGACCACGAATGCATTGCCTTTGCTCGCGAATTTCTCGCCTGTGTAGTCATGTACTGAAGCTTCCGAGTACCGAAGCAGAAATACGCAAAGTAGCGTCAGCAGTGAAGAAGCTCTGATTGGCTTCGTCGACGAAGACCGCGACATTGCCGGAGCTGAGTTCAACTCGGTGGATCTGCTTGTGCACAAAGCTTTGGCTGCACAACACCGACAGACGGAGAGAGAGATCTCGCGAGTGGTGAGGGAAGAGAGAACACTGGACTGCTAGTGACTAAAGTGACAATTGACAAACGAGGTTAGTTAAAAAAATGTTTTCAATCTTTTTAATATTTAGTTTTTTTTTTTTTTTTTAATTTTTACATCACTTTTTATTGCCAAGTACCCTGTAGACTTATAGTTAGTTGATATCATTTTTCTGTAGTTATTTCAAACAGAAGGTCACACACTCGCACGTTCATATATTACGAATAAGTTAGATTGTAGTTACGAAAAAATACCACTTTTATTTAATTTTTTAAAAACATTCATGATACTTTACAATGTAGTATTGTTTTATACTTTCTTACTTTTTTTTCAATGCAACGAATAATAACATGGGTGCTATCACACATAGTAGTTAGCAACATTTTTTATTCTTGAGTTAGGGTGATGTAATTATTTTTCTCATCAATTTTTGATACATTTATTTTTTTCTCAATTATCTCCAAAGTGACTATTTAAGTGACTATTTTTACCTAAATCTATTAACTATTCATGAAAGCATCCAAAATACTAAAAAAATAAGAGTCTATTTTCTAAGAATATAATTTAAATTTTTTTTTTGAAAACGAATATAATTTAAATTAAATCCTTCAATATCATTGTTCTTTTAACTCAAACATACAAAATTATCGTTTTTGGTATCCAATTAGGATTTAGAAATGAAAATTGGAAAAATTATCTTATTTATTTTATGTGTTTGAGTAAAATGAACAATGATATTGAAACAAAAAAAAAAGATTTAGATCATATTTACAATAGATCTCTCATTTTTTTAGTTAACTGAATTTGATAAAAAATATTCAATTTGAGAATAACTGAAGAGAAAAATGTAAATGCATTTATAATTGACGAGAGAAATAAACAATATCACTATAGCTAATGAGAGAAAATAAATACTTTGATTATTTAAAAAAAAAACTATTTTTAATTCATAAAATATTTGATTATTTATTTCTTTCATTTAATTTAGTCAAGTAATGCCTAAATTTATCAATGAAAATAAATACTTTGACCAAATACGTTTCAGAAACATTAAAAAGAGAAAGTAATAAATATTACACAATAATCTTCTCCCAATATTACACAATAATCTATTACGGGTCTTTAAGTTGTGTTAAGGCGGCTAATATTTATACTGATAGTTTGATACTGATAATTTTTAGTGTAGATTATATATCACGGCGTGTAGGGATGGTAACAGGGCAGGACGGGGGCGGGGAGTATACTCTCCGTCCCGATCCCCGAAACCCCAACCCTGTTCCCGGCAGGGAATGGAAAATAGTCCCCATCCCCGTCCCCGCGGGAAATTAGGCGAGGACGGGGAATCCCCGTCCCTGGTCAATTCTTTCGGGGACGGGACGGCGCAAGGAGGGGTGTCCCCGTCCCCGAAATTTTTCCCCGTTCCCGTCCCCGTTTGAAACGGGGACGGGGCACATTGCCATCCTTACGGCGTGATCCCCAACCTGTATTGATTGAATAGAAGAAAAAGGAAAAAACAAACCACTTTCTAAACCAATAATTAATCAATCCACTACAACTGCATGAATAGGTATAAAAGATTTGAACATTCCCAATACCATCTCCAGAGCCATTATGAGTAAGAAAGCGCAGTGGTCACATTTCAAGCATCTAACAAGAAATATGATTATATGATTGCAAATCTAGAAACAAGAATGTATATGTATTGTGAATGTTACAATAAAACTCTGTACGCGAGGTGCAGGGGATGGATGATGTATGAAAACGATGAATAAAGGGAACCCCGGGGGCAATGTTTGACCATCTTCGGGTCCTAGTTACATTTTTGTGCCACCCGGGCAGGCAACCGCGATAAAATAGTTGCGGAGGAAGACATGGCAAGTACAAGAGCGGAGGAACCTGACATCGCTGCAAAATATATCTCAGTCCATATCGAGGAATTCCATCCTCTTTCGCATTGTGCCTTTGAGATCCGATGCCTCTCTTTCTGCCTTTTGCGCCTGCAGAACAAGTAGTAAGTGCATGGACAACATATAAGAACGGGAAAGCGTGGTAGCTACATCGAAATATTGATGTTCTAAAGATAAGTTTTGGCTAATAAGGGCACAGATTATAGACTGGAGTAGCAAAATTAGAGCACAGACAACTGATCGAGCATGCAAAGTCATCCAAAAACAGAAGGCCATATATGAATGATTAAAAAGGAAATAAGAAAATCAAAATTGGATTTTTTTTCACTATGGGCAATGGTGGAATGACAGCAAAATCAAACCCATGAAAAGCTACAAATGATTGCCTATAGGCTATAGAATTGCGAGATGCACAGATAAGTCCTCTGGCAAATCAATAAGAAGGAGAGAGCCGAGAGGTGATGTTTGTGTCTGTGGGTGTTACCGTGTTAGGGGGGTTTTTTTGGGGGCTGGGTTACGAGGTAGCATGGAGCATATCAAGTTCGGTAAATAAATTATTGTTTTCAAAGATTAGCAACTTAGACATTATTAATCTAACTTGCTAGCATAATAGCCCCAGACATCGAGTTTTATGTCATTAAATTTGTAAATTAACTATGCAATTTGGCGGTACCATACCCTTCTTATCTCTGGTACTGAAACACGGGTCATATGTGGCGGAAGTTCGTCCTTATCCAAATCCTGATCAATCACATAAGAATTTTCTTTATGTAAGAAGTTTGCATAAACATTGGAGCTGAAGAAATATAGAATTAAACCCAAAAAGGATACAATAACATACCAGCTCACCAATCAAAACGACATTTTCTCCACGAATTATATATAATCCTAACGGAATGTCACAATAGAGATCACCAACAATAAGACGTTCACAAGCTCCTTCAAGAACAGCATTGGCTAAAAAGTACAGGGGGAATACCGTCAATTTGCTAAGTATTTCAGTCAAAAATATTGTGGGTGAAAGAAAAGAAATGTACCAAATTGGTCAAAAGAGCGAAGTATCCCCAAAAGCTTTCGACCATCTCGTAACAACACAAGAATTTTCTCTGTCAAAGACGTTAAGTGGTGATGGTCAAGATCGCATACAGGATAACATCAAATTCTAGTAAAAACAATGGCTAGTTTAACAAGTTCCATTCGGAGTTATGAATAATGCCAGATACTGAATGCTGTCTTAAAGGCTCTCGAATCACAGGAATGAGACATTACTAAGTTTTTTATGGCCATGGAAACAGCGCATCCTACGTTACAAAAGATAGATGCATAGCAGAATCTAATCTAATTATTATATAAATCAGACGAGGCGCGACACAAACAACAAAGGAATATAGGTAACTTTAAATATAACTTTCCACCAAGCAAAACAGCAAATAAACATGACTGAACTTAATTAATGTCAAAGGAACATTTCACAAACTTTTTTTCCATAGAAGAAAATCCATCCATACTGTATCTCTGGTATCATCATTCACAAAGTACCAAGATACCGGGGGCAACCTAGCCCAGTTGGTCAAATTGTTGATTTAATAACCACAAAGTTACAAGTTCGACACCTAGCGGGAGCAGCCTATAGGCCTTCTTGGTTTAAGTCCATCAATTATGGGCAACCTAGACTAGTTTACCTCGAGGAGAGGTCCTTTGCTAGCTAGGGTAACAAGGCGGCCAGACAGGATTTATCCGGTGCACACCTCGGGTAGTGGCTACGGGTTTCCTAGTCACTCAAAAAAAAAAGTACCAGCATACTACAACCTCAAACCTAATTTAACTCCAAATCCAGACACAAGATGAAAAATCCAGTTCTTATCACAAGAAGTCCAGAAAGAAAAATCTTATTAGTCCATGATAAAAATTATTGAACAATTAGGTCAAAGCTCAACTACAGTTCTAAACTTTAAAGAATACACAAAAGACATTGAGCAATCACTACCATATACCAAACATATCAAGCAATAAACTTTTCAAGAATCAACGATTCAATGCAGTAAAATCCATATCCCGAACGCGAAAGGCTATAACTTTACACACATTAACGCTAAGCAAACTCAAATTCATCGGAGGGAAAGGGAGAACTGACTGTCAAGATAATTGGCAAGAGAGGTAGAGAGATGAATATCCTCCGCAGTAGCCCAAGACATTATTGATGATGATGGTGAAGGTGAATGGGAGTTGTACGCTCAAAGTAGGTCAGCTTTTTCGGTATCAGAAAATTCACCGAAAACTTGTCCAATTTATATTCAAATTGCATTGGCAGCTCGGATTAGCATCGGCTTATATTGCTCCCAAAAACCCCAGTTCTTGAATCTTGAAAAGGCCCAATGCTAAAACCCAAACGAAAAAAAGGGTTGGAGGGAGAAACTTGCTGACTTTTACTCTGATTCAGATCTGGGAAAACCCTAACTACGGTTGTAACGCACGGAGCCACGGAGTGTTTACTACAGAAATCTGGCGACTGGCGAGACAGAAATACAAGCCCGAGCTTCCACTAGCTCTTCTGCCTTCTCATGGCCCCAAAAAGATTACTTATTTCCATATGACCCCTCACTTTTTCTATCTCCCCATCTCTTTTTTTTTTTTTTTCTTTGGGTTAGGAGCTTCAAATTAGCCACCAAACTAAATAGAAAAGTGTAATTAGATTATTCAACTAAAAAAAATAATTAGATCCTTGAATTGTTTAAAATTATGCAATTTAATTAAATATGATATGTTCCTCATGTCATCGTTGACGTGACATTTGATGGGTGATGGATGATGGAGGTCATATACCCGGAAAGAGAAGATGGCTGCAGGTGCGAGTGATTAAAGGAAGTAAGGGCAAACTCACCCAAGCTCGGGCGTGAGAAAGAGTCGGTATGAAGGAGTAGGCCGACCGATCGAAAGACAACAGGCGCATGTGGGTGAATGAGTGGAAGCGATTACATGAGAAGAAGACATGTGCGAGGTGGAAAGAACGGCCGACCGATGACCGGTCGGCGAAGTAAATCAGAATGTTTCGTTGCAATTGATTGAAAATCTCATGAAATACAGTAAGAGATTAGCTTGAGATCTTAAGCCAAGGATCAGGAAGTGGCAAGTACTGTCGGCTACATCGTTCGACCACTCATTCGACCGAGGAATGTGCGTTCTTGAAGCAGGAAATGGAGGCGATTATACAAAGAAGTGCGCCGACCCCTTCTAATCAATGGCGTAGACACTTGCTATGGCAGCGTGGAAACCCGAACCAGTCTGAGGAGGGTAACTGCGATAAAGGAAAACAACTCGCCTCCGAAGAGGAAGAGGTCAATTGGAAACACGAGAATGTGATTCACATGATTGTAGGAGGGTCATAGAGGAGTTGGACTCGGCTGACCTCAAACCTGATCCTGTCGAGCTGGGCGGAAAGATCAAGCCAACTAAGTGGCCAGAGCAGTGGAGAACACGAGCGAAGCAAATTAGGAAGTTTCCTAAGGGAATGGGAATCATGTGCGGATCCCGTGGGCGCGATAATGAAAGAAGATCAAGATGATTTAGAAAGCTAGACCAAATATAATAATGAAAGAAATCAAACGCATTTATGGTAGATTAGGGTTACCATATAGAGATCAACCCCCCTCTCTTCGTATAAATAAAAAATATTCGCAATACAAGAACAGTCGAAACGCTGCTTCAATCTCATCACAAAACCTAAGCTAATTCCGGTAATATTGACCTGCCGTTTGAACATTTCGTGGTTGAAAAAATCAACAACATTCATCTTAGTCTTTGAATTATAGCACAATAGTTGATCTAGTCATTAAATTGTTCATATAATCATTTTTTATTTTTTATCTTTCAATTATTACTAAAGTGGCCCATAGCTAGAAAAAAATCATTAAATTTTTTTTTACTCAAAGTAAGAGGGATAGTCTTATAATTTTGTAATTCTCACTTAATTTCTCATTTCCTCCAAAATATTAGAATTGTTTTCACATTATAATAATAATCATTTTCTTTAAAAATAAATAAAACACGGGGGAAGGGGGGAGGGGCGAAGCTAGGTTCTTCAAACCTCCGTTCTCAAATCTTGCGTTAGTCTCAAGCTTGTTAGTCACTTTGTTATCTTCCCGAAGCACATGATAAATTTTAACTTCCTACTATTGATCTAGGATCTCAATTATAATTTTTTAATAATATAATTTTTATACATTAATTTTAGAAAGAACACAATTAAATAAATTTATGATGAAAATTTATGAGGAAAAAGAAAAAAGTAATATAACTATTCAACAAAAAGTTTACAAACTATTCTTAAAGACAAAGGTAACTTTTCAAAAGTCAAAAGCTATGGAAAGCCCATTGACAAACACAAACAGTCATGGTTATTAATTATACAACCTCAAAATTCTATTTTTCTTATCCAGTTTTTTTATAGTACACAGTCAAGAAATTTCAAGAACATCATAAATCACATAATGCTCCCAAAACAAATATTACATAACATGTATTGCACCCATCCATCAAAGGATACATACAACCATGAAAAAAAACAACAAGAAGAAGAAATTAAGCCTGCTTAGTTGTATACAATCACTTCATCATCATCATGATTAGAGCTTAATTGTTCATGTCTTCATATGTTGGAGTTCATCAATCCTCAGAAAAAGGGCATTCAGATCACCACAATCTGAACCTAAGCTGGAGGCCTACCTTAAATTTCTAGAACAATAACTGCAAAACAAACCAGAAAACAGGAAACTTAGGATCAAAACAACATTATAAGGGGATTGCTAATGTATAATAATAAGACTATAAGTGCAGAACTTACATTCAGAATCTGTCTTGTCCCACCTTCCTGAATCACAAGTCTTGTCCCTCTTTTGCTCATCTTCTTCATCAGTTCTTGATGTCTGTTTGTCCTCTAGATATCTCTTCATCGACGTCGAGGGGCGAGAAGAAGTTTGGGAGTAAACTTTTTTGGAGAGCATAGTTCTTAGAAGCTGCATGGAAAGGAAATTCAGTTCATCAGATCAGATCAGATCAGAACCAAAACTTTTTTGATGTTATTTATGAAACATGAAATCTAGGATGGATTAGGGATTAGGTTAACCTTTTCCATTCTTGATTCTTGAAATGTGTCTCTTAGACTGGGAGTGGGAGCAATGCCACTTCTGCAAGCAAAAACTTTCTTGAGGAGAAAAGAGAGAGACTTTTTCCCAATGGTCTTTTGCTTTTTGCTCTTCTCACACACATCTTTGCACCTCCCAATGATCACCCTGATGGTTCTGTCTATCTCGTCTTCGTCGTAATCGTAACTGCTGTTGTCCGAATTCGTGCTCAACGTGCTCGAGTTCCTGCGATCGACTTCCAGGCTCGAAGGGCAGTTGAGGAACCTGTCCAGTGGCAGATCAGCAGCAGCATTATTCGTCTCTGCAGATTCGGGTTTGGAAGCCGGTTTTCTTGACAGAAGCTTTGTCAGCTCTTTCTGCAGCTTCCCAACTTCCTCTGCTGTGAACTCTGTCAAATCTGGAGATGAACTTTGCTCATCATCCTGCAGAATTTCCTCCTTTTGGCTCTGGGCATTTTCAGAATCTTGGTTTTTCTTCTGATTATTATTGATCCCAAAAGTTCCAATTGCCAGCAGGCTATCAGGCCAGTCACTGAACTCTTCTTTCTGAGCCTCCTTTCTGTGATCTAAACACACAAAAAACACACTTTTTAGCAACCCTTTTCAGTTTTCACCCCCAAACAACACAATTTCCCCACAACCAAAGAAACCAAAGCCAAAAACACAATTCTGCACTGGAAAACCATCACAGAAACCGCGAAAAAAACAGGGACTTACAGTGAGCAGAAGCAACAGGATTTGGCTTTCCACCATTGATCTTACTTTGCATCCAGCTAAAGAACTGCACCACAACAAACCACACCAATTACACACAAAGAAACCAACTTAAAAAAACCTCTCTGCAAAAAAAATCTGCCATGAAAAAGCTGAGACAACAAACCTTCATTTGGGAGGAGAAACTGCAGAAACTTCAAGAACAGTGAAAAGGGGGGGAAATTAAAAGTTAGCAGATCCTAGGAGCCAATGAGAGTTGAGCTTTGGCACTAATATATAAACTATTAGAGTGTTATGAAAACCATGCCAAATTGTCACTGGTTCAAGTTCCTAAATACACACCTTATTTGACAATCCTATTCATTCCCATTCTGGTCTATACATACATACACACATATATACATCCTGAGCCACTCACAACTCAACAAATATACCAAAAAGACATTCTCATTTCCATACTTAGCATCCCAATAAAGCTGCTAAACACATGGGGGGAGAATTCTGCGGTGATATACAAGAGGCGTGGCTCAGTTTAATACCACTGGGTGGAACAGTAATTAATGCTAATCTTGAGGATAATCAGTGCTTAAACAGTGATTATCCTACGGCTACCACCTCGACACGAGACGATTAGTGGAACTAATGACACACAATTACACACATCTGCTGTGGTTGCTTATGTATTGGTTCACTAGCTTTTCTCGATTGTAAACTCGATGTTAATTTTCTTAAAACTTTTCTCGATGTATACAGTAAGTGTATGTAGAAGAAGTACATTCTGATGAGTCAAAATGTAAATCAAGTAAGGAAAAAGTACAACAAAATAAGAATGATCTCGAGAGAGTTCTGTATCGATTAGTGTAGAGTTCTGTATTGGTTATTTTTAAAGTGTAATGGTTATTTCAATATAGTAAAAGCAGTCGAGGATCTCGAGAGGTATCTGGATGAGATCGATATTTGACTTCATTTTAAAGATATTGGGTAAGATATGGTAACATGAATAGCTATGAAGAAAACAATGATATGATTAAACATGGTTTGCATATGAGGTATTGTAATAAGAAAGACATACATGTAACAACTACACATGTGTTCATGTTGATGTTGTGATCCATGGAATAATTGAGAAAGTGGTAACATGGGTATTCTACTTCGTAATAACATCGTAAAAATTTGAACTGGTTGATTATTACTTGATCTTGACTGCTTGTTATTTGTCGTTTTTTACGCTAATATATGTCTACATATTCTCACGTGATTCTTTACATAGATATAATTGTCGGAGAAGGTAAAGGAGGACACTAGAATCTTAAGAGGATTTGAAGGATCAAAATTGAGTGATTAATTCATGTGTGGATTATATCATGGATATATCCAAACCATATATATATCCAAGGGAAGATGGCCAAAATGGGATCAATCAAATTTAAGGTACAACGTTGTGTCACCTGCCTTTATGGTTAATAGTTAATGAGCCATGAATTTCAATTTTTCCATTTGATTGTTACACTCATACATATAAATATGTATTACGGTGTAATGATTAATCAAATAATGGACTGTGGTAGATGATAGATAGATAGTACACAAGCAAGTTTCCCCACAGCCCACTGTGTTTGAAGGGCACCTGTCCCAGGTGATATTGTACCGACTCTAATTACCAAAAGTTTCTTTCGAAGTGAGCTTAAAAATAATACTCATATTGTATCGGAGGAAATTTTAAATTTGTCACACGAAAGAAATGATTGAGTGTGTGAAACTTGATTTTTGTATCAAAGGGTCACAAATTAAGATTAATTCTTACCAACACATTCTTAGTTGAACTCGTTGCATTGGATCTTCTTAGTGTGATTTATTGTGTGATTTGCAGACTATTACACAGTAATAAAGTTTACCTAATGCGTACCCTCAAATAATGACAGTATTTCAATATATTTTTAGTAGGGTTACGGGCCAATAAGATACTCTAGAACACTCCATAATACCGCAAATTATACTGTGGACCATGGTCATGGCTGATACTGCAGTTGTGTTGAAAGGGAACTGCAGTTGCGCGAAACAGGCCATTCATCAATTCAACCCAACTGCAGTATCAGTTCAATACAACTACAGTATCCGTTCAACACAACTGCAGTATTAGTTCAACACAACTGCAGTTTCAAATGGATGAAACAGCCTCTGTTCCGCACAACTGCAGTTCCCTTTCAACACAACTGCAGTATCAGTTCAACACAACTGCAGTATCAGCCATGACCCATGGTCCACGGTATAACGACTGCCATAATACTTTAAGGAGGGTGTCTGGTTCACAATATGTGAGATTATTTTAGGTAATAACATTATCTCTTGAAACGTAATGTGAACTTGTGGGAATTTTGTTTTTTGAACACAGAACAAAGCATATCATTCAACCAAATCCAAACCGAGAACATTACAAATAAAGTTCGGAGGGTGGGCACACCACTCCATACAATCTGACAAAGAAACAGACTCCTAGGCTAAGTTATGGGTAGTCTGTTCGGAGATTGTCTAATAAACCTAATGAAAATGTGATTAAAATTCATTAGCATTTTGTTGATATCATGAACCAGCATATTAAAAGAGGAATCCCAGCTTTTGGGAATATAAAATTATCTTATATGCTTTGTTTGGATTGTGATAATATAATATCACCTTATTTAATTAAATGTTATATTTTATGTTAGGAAAGATGGTTGTTTTAGTCCATCAATTGTGCCATAACGATAAATTCAGTCATTTCCTTGTAAGGGTGGTTCCATTTAATCCTTGAATTAAGAGTTAGTTAACATCATGAATTGTTTTCACATCCTTATAATTAAAGGACTAAATGAGACTAAAATGACTACTATGGGTGGTCGTGCACTCTCAGCTCGTCCCTTAAGAGAGGTCAGATGTTCAAAGTCCCTCTTGTATGTAAAAAATCGATATGGCTAACACTTTTTCGTGAGCACGTTTATGTTCATGAGCACGTTCGTGAACACTTAATAACCAAACACCTGCACATGTTCATGATCACAATTCATTCGTGAACAAGAAATAATATATGTTCATGAATAATAATCAAACAAACAACACAATTACAAAACTAACGAACACTAAATGAGCTTGTTCATGAACATTAATAAACAAACACAAATTAAACGAGCTTGTTCACGAGCTCTTAACAAACGAATATATAATTATTCAGACTCTGTTCGTTTATGAACCAAGCTCTAAAATTTGTTCATTTATGTTCATTTACCTTAATAAATTAACGCTTACCGAACACGAGCACGAGTAGTTTATCGAAAGCTCCGCTAACACCCCTTACTGCAAGGAGCTGGTTTTTAATCAATGAGTGGGCCAGGCCCCCACCATGTGTAAATATGGCTCATGCGACGCAACCATAGCATTTTTTTTTTCTTTTTTCTTCATCATCCTGATCTTCTCTTTCTTAGTCACGCCTGTAAAAATTTCTCAAGAAATACAACTATTGTGGATGCTCTTAGGAAAAATCTAAAAGATACATGAACCAAATTGAAAGCGATTGTGACGGGTTAAGCGTGTTATCTAATCTGCACAAGTCCCCCCATGGATAGATGGTAGAATGGATTCTCAACTATCACCTCAGTGGTCACCATGGAAGAACTTAACAACTTTTTTGAGGTCTGAGAATACGAAACGAAGGAACAGGTGGAATGCCTGGAAGTTGCAGGCCGTAGAGGGGCTGTTTGCTTAATTTTGGGTTGTCGCCTTTTTTGATTTCTTTAGCCTTTGGACTATGCCTCTTTTAACTTATATACACACATCTTGTGTTATCCCTCTTGTCCCATTTATTTATTTTTGCAGAAATTAAAGATACTCCGTACTAGATTTTATTTATTATTTCATTTAAAATGGACGATGCGTACATGCACGATATGATATATCGTAACCTATACACTTAGAGAAGAGAAACAATTAATCAAGACAGTTGTGGTTACGTTGGAAATACGTAAATTGTTTATGAATTATTATTTGTTCAATCACTTCGGATGGTTAAAATGTAGTATTGTTTTTTGGTTTTGTGCTAGCTAGCTGTGTGGAATAGACATAGACTATTGCCTGCGTGGCCCTCTTAGTTTGTTTTTGAATGATAGATTGTGAATAAAGATACTGATCATAACAATTTCATTGTGAAAATTTGATCCAACACGATGAATTTCTTGCAACCATAAAACATTAATTCTCTCACCTAATGGGTTGTTAAGTCATCGTGAATCATTGCGATTTACTCTTCCACAATCTTGTCGGACCAAGATGTGCAGCCTTCGAGACGTGAGATTTCACCTTTTGCGGGCAAAGTAAAATAAACAGGCCTGCATGAGCAGCTTAATTGGTTGCTGAGATGAAATTTGTCATAAGAGACCAATGATCAAGTCTTACCATCGACAGTGTGGGAGCAGTCTCTCAAAATGAGGGGGTTCCTTGTGGACCTTTGTTGGTCAGTTGAGTCACCATAATTTAATCCTCCATAAGCTGTCGGATCGGAGTGTGAGGGCGTCTGTCGTCTGGGGTGGACAATCCCACCTTCTATCACAAGTAAAATAAACAGTGCAACTTCTGTGTTCAGTTGAGTTACCATGATTAACATCTTTTCAGATATTTTGTCTGGCCGGAAGGTGGGGCCCTCGAGATTAGGGATTCAACTTTAATTAAAATTAAATGACGTTATGAAATGTTAATGAATATATAGGCATGGCCAAGTGACAATAAATCCACTACTTTAATGTGATGTGCAATAGGTACTGATGTTTATAGACTGAGGATTCTGTCACTCAAATTATAGGTTATTTTTCCAAAATAATAATAATAATATTTTTCAGTTATTTTGGATGGATAAATGTACTATTTTCTGGTTTAGTGCTAGATGTGTTACGTTGAATAAATTATTGTGACAGTCCCCTTAAAAAATTGTTAATAAATACTCCGTAATTGTGTAGTGAAATAACGTAACTAACTAAGCAAAGCAAAATATACATTGCGAAAAATAAAAATAAAATAAACGATACTAAAAAATGTTAAGGAACATAGATGGCCAAAGAACATACAATAATTACCGTTACTAATACAATTAAGGGCTTTTTCCTTCAAATTGTCACCATTCTCTAGTACACTAATTAATTGACCGTACCGGTAAGCATGGTAAGTTTCCTTCTTAGTTTAACCAATGATTTACGTTTAGGTGTGTCACATCAATATGAAATTTCTTTGTGGGTCGTCATTCTAATTTCTTCTACTCTCAAGTTCTTGTTCCAAATTTTCTTGTGGGTAATGAAAATTCAAGAATAATATTTCAACTTTCAAAAAAGAATAATATTTCAAGATTAAAAAACAAATTACGGGAATAAATATTGTATTAACTTTGGACTATTTAAAGACTAATGTAACAAAATGAATTACAGCATATATGTCACATCAAAATCTTCATCTAACTTAGAGCAAGGACAACTAGAAGAGAGGAATGAGAGAAAAATAGGAGAAAAAAGAGGAGAAAAAGAGAGAGAGAGAGAGAGAAAAATAAGGTTCTCAAGAAAAAAAATTAAAAAATTAAGGCATTGACGCGCACGGGTGCCTGCACAAATTGTGCTCAACACGAGGACTAAGTTTTGATTTTAACTTTTTTCTATTGGCGTGGATCCCATTAAAAACTCACACTTGTAGAATAAAATTGTTCTAAAAATCAATTCTCCCATTTGTCAAAAACTTAATGCTTAATTTTTTCCACCTGCAACAATTATTTTAAAAACTCCAAATTGGATTGCTCTTATGAACTTATTTTTAGTTAGTTGATCAATTGATGAGTTATGCATTGAGACTTCTATAACATCATTTATGGGTTTACAACAAGTTACCCTCAGGGCATACCTTAGTGGTCGAAAGTCTGAGTGTGGGTGTAATACGTGCACCTCATTTACCCGAGTCGAATTCTCAATGGAAGAGGATCTCAATCTGAGAGGAACTTTAAAATACTCATACTCTACGTCACAGAGACATATCTCGCGATTTATAACCTGCTCTCACAATCTCCTAGGCAAGACGTGAGAAACCCTCAAATTTAGGGTTTAAACCCATTAATGGTTTTACAACAAGTGTAGTTAATGGCTAATGGCCTTCAATTTTCATCTTAATATTTTTTTTCTCTTGCATATATATTATTATTTCCTTGTAAATTAAGTAAAAAAAAGTATTTTTCAAGATTTTGTAACCAAGATTTACATCAATCAAGTCACGCATTGATTTTGTCCTGCTAAGGACATTTTATCTTCTCCTTCCATAAATCAAGCATTTCAATAGAATCTAATGACAAAAAGGAAGAACAAAAATGTACGAAATCAAAGCACATATCCATTGCTAAGAAGTAAGAAGCCTAACAGCAATAAAAAAAGTTAGGGTGTGTTTGGTTGACAGGTTTAGCTATCAAGATTGGTTATCAAAGTCATTGTTATTATTTAGTTGACAGGTTTTTAGAACACTACTATGGGTTTTAATTACCCAATTAATTGCAAAATTCATTCTCTAATAAAATAAGGGTTTCATTTCCCTTCCTTCTCCCCTTCCCCAACTATTAATAATCATTCACATTCCACCCTACTATCAAATGTCCAAATATACAAAATATTTTTACCAAAACTCATTCCCATTATAAGTATTAGATACCCATTCCGATTCGATTCCCATGTGTGAACCAAACACACCCTTATTCCATTTTTTTTTGAAATTATTTATTACATTTATTTACCTCATCATGTTTTATTTCTTTTTTATTTTTCATTGACCAACTCAACTAATTTTTTTACTAAAGTTTGACATGTCCATATGTTTTTTAAAAGATATATTTTGAAAAAAATAATACTCCGATCCGTATTATTTTTCTTCCTTACCTAATTTAAACTCATAATGTTCATATCTTGACATAACAATAATTTTCTTTTTTATTGGGTATTATGATGAGTTGGCAAAATCTACTCAATTTTACAAAATGAGTTTATTTATTAATCACAAAAAAAAAAAAATCAAATGTTGCCACACTAAAATGTGAATATTATGATGTGAAATCAGAAGGGAAATGTAACATTGTTTTATTAAAATTTTAATTCTTAGGCTATTACGTCTTTGAAATACTTTCTCACTTTCAAAAATTGATCCTATTGCTATATTATCAAATTTTCAATTCACCAATATTTTTCTTGCTATCTCTACAATTTTAATTCAATCTCAAAATATATATTCTATACTACTAATAAAAACAAAATGTTACTTTTGCAACTTTCCGCTCAAACTACTTCTCACGTTATTACTATATAAAATCTAATAATTATTATGGTAAATAATAGCTCAATAGAATATAATTGCATAGATATTAGTATAATTGTCTAGTATTAATTTCCTAATAATTATTATGATAATTAAGATAAACATGGATAGTTGGATTTATTTTTATAATAATTACAATAAAATTATTTATCATTTTTCCCTTATTTATTTTAGTACTAATATAATTATATAACTCATATTACATATCGATTTTTTTAAGATAATTGCAGACAAACGAGTCATATATTATTCAATTAATTGAGTGATACTTTTGCACTAATCTTATAATCAAATAAATGTACATTTTTAAATATTAGAATTGTTCAAAATTTCATCTTTACTTTAATTATATAAATATATAATAAAAATTTTTATCTATGCATCTCGCAGGTAATTGGACTTATTCGCTCGAATTCAAGCAAGGATAAAATCAGAAAACATAATCGATCCAACACATTTAATCAATTGATCGAACTATATAATATTCATTGTTATAATTTATATAATTGTATATCGATCTAAATATTCTAAAAATATTATAGCAAATCCATTCCGTACAATGCACGGATGAAAATACTAATTCTATTAATAAATATTTTCCATTTTATATTAATCATGTTACTAATAAATTAGCATATCATATATTATTAATTAATATCTCTAAACAAGATAAAAATTTAAAATTATAAACTAGAAATTTTATATATATATATATATATATATATATATATATATATATATATATATATATATATATATATATATATATATATATATATATATATATATATATATATATATATATTGTGTGTGCGCGCGTGCGCGCGTGCATGCTCTATTAAAAATATTTATAATATTAAAATATTAAATTAAATAGAAAACTTTAATTCTATATAATAAGATTAAATTCTATTATAATTAAATTATCTTATTATTAATTAAATATTTTTATATTATAGATATTTTGTGTAGAACATTAAATTATTTTATTTAAATTTTTTTGAATTGAAATTCAAAACAAATAAAAATTTAAATTAAACAAGTTTTTATATTAAAATAATAACACACGACAATACCTCAATGAGGATAATACCACACCGCAATGAATTCAATATATATCATCCATTTTATTTTCCATTTTAAACCAATTTTTTTACCATTTAATATAATCATCCACCAAAATATTTAATATAAGCTTTCCCACTATGGCAATCCATCAGATTAGATGATTTTGCGTTCTCTAATCTTATTTTACCAAAATATGTAATATAACTTCCCCATGGCAATCAATCACATTAGGTGATTTTCCATATTTTACCTTTTAGAGATAATCATATTAATTAGATAAGGTAATCTGACATTATACTGTTACCTATATAAACGAACCGAGTAAACACATAATTATCAATAGCTAGTGAAGAGAAGCAAATTTATAAAGAGTTGCATATATTTGTTAGGAATGGCCAAGTTGACTATGTTAACCATCCTTCTTGTGGTGTTCATCATCTCATCAGGTTTATTGTTTTTTTCTTTTTTATTTAAATTATTCTGACTATTTCTTATGTATATATCGATGTGTATAAAGCAATTTTTTTGCGGGACTATTTCTTATTATTTTACTTTATCCTTTTAACTTAATTTATCAATTGAGAAATACTTTTTATACTTGCAATAAAATATTACAAAATATTTTTTTTAAAAGAGAATTTAACAATAACGAAATCAAAATATCGAATTGATCAATTATGATATCAGTTTTAATTTGCATCATTTTTCTTTGTTTGTTTTCTTTTTCCCATCAGACATTGTTCAAGTCAAGTGTCTCAATTGCTGCTTTGACAATCCGATTGGACCATGTCACGATGGAGATTGTAATCAACGCTGCTTTCAAAGTAATTGCGGCAAAGGAGGCAAATGCAAAACTATAAGCTCAAAACTATATTGTCACTGCTTTTGCTAGCATGCAATCCGGCCAAACCCAAACCTCTCAATTTATTGTGTTGTTTGGTCTTCATTACCCACTTCAATAAAAATATGAAAATTCATTATTATGCTTGAGCCTATTCAAATGGTTTGCGTCTATGCATTATTGTCGTGATTTTATAACATTTGAGCGATAAAAATATGAAAATTCATTTGATCTTATCGAACCCCCAGCTTACTGTTGGAAGCAAATTTTAAATAACGCTTATACTAGACTAATGCAATGATGACTGTACAACTATATCAATTTTTTTATTAGCATGCATAAATTAGATTTAACCCAAGACCAACACGTGTACCAAAGAGGTCGGGTTGACTTGTCTTCCCCTTTGACAATATGGATAGATGATGATTGGGAATACCCTTATCTTGTATTACTATATAATTACAATTAATGTGTAAAATAATAGTGGTGTGTATGGTTTAAGAACTAAGCAGCAATGCAATCTCAGTCTTCAAGATCTCACCCACGTTCTAATCTCATCTTTTGTATAATATATATGTGAATGTGAGGTTTAATTAACACTGTATCCCCCACTAAGTGTGGTCATTTAGATTAAGATATAATTAAGTAGCCAATGGAAATCAAGCATTATAATCGATTTCACTAATTATTGGTTCTTGCAAACAATATTATTTAGCATATGATCATACGCATGCAAAGATGATAACATTTTTTATTTTTATAGAACACTCCGTATCTAATGCACCCAATCAACTACATTAGTTTGCCAAAGGAATTGGGATTATTTCTTTTGTTGGAATTGTAAAGTGTTGATTACAACCGCACAGTTACAAATTAAATTATATGCAGTAAATTAAATATAATTACATTGTAGATTTGTAGTAGCTTTAGACACCAATCAATTGTATTATATTATATATTTAAAAAATATATTTTAATATATTATAAGTAAATCATTTGAATATTGAAAATACATTAGTTTATATATTATCAAATAATATATATTTAGTAAACAAATAATATACTTTTAGTATATTAAAAATGTATCTTATATTCATGGTTAACACATCTATGTGGACCATGATCCACATAATAATTTGCCGTTATATAAACCATATATATAAAGAGGCTAATTCATGTGTTGCAACTTACAATTATTCCAAAACCCTTTGACGGTGCTATTTTTTCTAAAATGATTTTTTTTTTTTTTTGAAAACAAATCAATTTCATTATCATCAAGAAATTAAATGTTCAATACATAAAGGAATTGAAGAAAACCAACTAGAATGACCAGGTTGGAAACTAGCAACCCTAGCTAAAGCGTTAACACACTTGTTCACTGATCGGGAAACATACTTGATAGACACTGATTCAAAGTGCCGTTTAAGGTACTGACAATGCCTTAAAACACAACTCGCATAAGAATAATCTGGAAGGTCTTGGTTAAGTTGAGAAACTAATTACACACCATTATTATTATTATTATTATTATTATTATTAAAAAAGAAGAAAGAAAGATGTAAGAAGAATATATAAAAGAAGCAAACATGTTTGCTGGTTGTTGATTAAAAAAGAACCTAATTATATTAATAAAATAAAATAAATTGGAGATAAAGATCTAATAGCAAAGTCGTCGTCACTTGGATCGTCAGAAAGGTGCATAGAAGCAATTAATCCATGAGGATGGGTCTCTCTCGAGATGGATGTTGAAGGCAGAGAGTAAAAAAAGCTAAGGCATGTGAAGATCTATCGAGGTACGTACGAGTACTGGAAGACTCTACTGTCTACCAAAACCAACACACGATGGCGAGAGTTTTCCGAATAAGGAAACCCCTTTTACCTTCCCTTCCCTAAAATAAACAATGCCAATAATATATTGCCACTCTGATCTCCTCTCTCTTGCCATTGCATTTGCATGCGATCTCATTGCTTATTCTTTAGCTGGCACATTCCTTACAAACAGCTCCTTTATCCTCAAAACTCTAAACAAGATCACCTAATCCTTCCACCTTCAACATTATTGGGATTTTCATTTTAACTTTTTTTTTTTAATGTGAACCAAACAGGCAATAGTATTTAAGAGAAAACGGAAAACATAAAAAATCAACCAGTTAAATTGTTTAAAGAAAACAAACAGTGTTTTCACATGCTTAAACTCTGAGTCTTTAAAATTCACTAAATAAAGAGGTAACCAGTCAAAACTACTAGTTCACAACTAGAACAGTACTACATGAATTTTGCATCTACCCAATTCGTTTGCCATCCAATTTCACCTCCATTGCATCAGTGAACCACAAATGAGCCTGCCCTTAACGATACTGCACAAGCCAGGAAAAAAAAAAAGAGGGCAAATTAGAAATCAGAAAAGTTATGTAGTCATGTGGAAATTTGTATATCTGTGCATAACACACAAGGTTAGGCCTGCAGCACACTAATAGCTCTCATCTTTTTGAGTGAAAGGGAAACCTGCAGCCACTACCGGAGGTTGTGCACTGGGTAAACCTCGCTTTGTGACTCTAACCGGCAAAGGACCACAAGGAAGAAAACCAACTTAGGTTGCCCATAACTGACAGGCTCAAACCAAGTGGGCTGGGATTCGAACTAGTGACCTTGTGGTTATAAGTTTGTATCCTTGGCCATCTTGGCTAAGGTTACCCCAATAGCTCCCATCTTTGGGTTGGGGAACTGGTTCCTGGCTCCGAAGCTGGGCCAAAGTCTGCATTTAGACAACACACCATTCGTCTCCCCCCACACAGAAAGCTAATTAACATACCAGCAACCAGCTACACACAATCAACAAGGCTATACAAGAGAAAAAACAATTTACAAAGTGGGTCCTGTCAACAACACTCAACCATACAAATGTTTCGCCCAAAACCAAACATTTTAAATGCCCCCTTCCTATATGAGATTGAGGGTATTGGGAAATCAGAGGAACATCCGGTGAAGGGAACTCTCTCACGTGCAATTTCCCAATGTGCTGGCACAAATGATACTTCATACAGATATATGTACTAAAGCCAACACCATAGCACATAATCATCTCAGCTAATTAAGAGGATGATGCATGAACAGTAGCAGATACCTGGTAAAAGCTAAAGCACATCGAACTAAATTTCCTAGAATAAATATCTATAAATTCCTTCCAAATTCACAGTTTTTGCCTAAATCAGCTAATGCTAGTTATGCAACAACATACTTTTGGACAAGAAAAACATCAGGTGAAAAAGTATATATCAAATTATAACCAAAAAAAAAAATACAAGCTTACTTATAGTTGATGTACATTTAAAAATCAAAGGACTGTCTATTAAACTGCCTCATAGTGCATAATCCAAACAAAAGTTGCAACAGAACTTAAAGACTAAATCCATTCAGCAAAGTATCTACTCAAATCACAACCAAAATATGTAATCATATTAATTAATTATCAATAGACATAAGCACTTGCTTCAACACAAATATCCACAAAATTCTTTCTCAACTCAGCTTGTCCGCACTAAACAAGCACAAGTGAAAACTTATAGCCAAAATAGGCGCACATTGTCTAGAAACATAAAAAGCAGATTCTATACTTAGCTTTATAACGCCGTTTATTACAAGTATCATTCGAAAATTAGCCACGATATATGATGTATTACAAAGCAAGGAATACAAGCTTTGCAGGAATATAAAAAACGAGAATCAAACATAGAAAAGTTACCTTGATAAATCCAATCTCCTTAGCATTACTGCGGAAGCATTGTCTGCAGCACATCAATCCATACTTCCTAATTATCCCATGCGAATTCCCGCACACGCGGCTGGTGAAACACAAATTTCCCCCAAATTATTCAATAAAACGCAACAATTCAAAAAAAAATTATGAAAAACATACATCAAACAATCAAAAATGGAGAAAGGCAACTGACCAAGCCCGGGAACCAGGACCATAGGTCTTGGGGTGTGCGTTCCAGATGTTGGAGTGACCCATGCTCTTCTGCTCGGCGTTACTGCGTAGCTTTCGATCAATGTAAGAGACTGAGAAGTAATCGACACGTAGAAACTACAAACCCTAGATAGTTTTATAGATTGGCGCGGCAAAATTCTGCAGTGGCCCAAAGATCTAATACTGAGTTATTTGGGCCAACAGTGTAGGCTCCAAGGCCGTTGACTCTTAATGGCCCAAATACATCCACAACTAGCCCACCTCTTGAAAAAACAATAGTTATACTATGGACCTGTTGTTATGCCATGGACCTGGGTCCACCTTGCACCATATTCACAATTTTAGAATTCTATGTTTACAATTTCATAACTTTGTATTCAGCAGTGTAGCACAATTTTTTAATCTATATAACAAATTTGTGAATATAGAGTTCAAAAATTGTGAATATTGAATAATGTAATTTTGTATATTGAGATCTAAAATTGTGAGTATAGAGTTATAAAATTGTGACATGGGCCCGAGTCCATATCATAATTTGCCATCATAAACCCCAGTTTACCTTGCAACAGTTGCAAGGTAGAACCTTGTACATTTATATACGGAATATTCACAATTTAAATTGTAAACAATTAGTTATAAATTATGAATATTCAGTATGTAAATTGTGTATTTTAGACCAAGTGAACCCAGGTCCACAGAATAATTTGCCTCGAAACAACAGTTTGTTATACTGTGGGCCATGATTCACAAGATAAATTAGTAACATATATATTTATTTTTAGTGATTACATGTTTGTTTCTAATGTTAAGAGTTTATTTTAGTATATTTCATACAAATGAGCTTATAGTACATTAAAATAAACTTTTATATATTAAAAATAAACATTTATTTATTATCCACATTCCAATGTAAACCCAATTTATTAATTGAACATATATATTTTACCTCGAAAAATATGAGCATCATAAGTATTTGGCTTTTGATTTATTCTTTTGTTTTGGTTTGATTTTTTCCTTTGTCTTGCATCCTCCAAGGCTCCAATATCTTATAAATGTGAGATTAATTAGTTAATACCATGAACAGATACTACATTGTAACAGAGTCAGTAGTACTCAAAAAAAATTTTAGTTAATACCAATTTGGTCATTGACGATTCGACTATAGTAATTTTTTTTTTTAATTTTAAATGACTTTTTGTGCTTAAGTAGGTTATCGACTTTGATGATGTTACTCAATTGAATCTTATGTTAAGCTTGGTAAAATTTCACCTCTATTAACACCGAATTTAATCTTCAACTATAGTAGTTTTTACCCAAGTTATTCTTCGACTATAGTGGTTTTATTCAATTTAGTCATCGACCATAGTGATTTTGCTCGATTTAGTCATTAATTCTAACAATTGAGATTTGAAGATTCAATTAGGTAAAACCATCAAAGTCGATGACTAAATTAAGTACAAAAAATCGTTTAGGACTTAATTGAAAAAAAAATCATAAATTAAATATAGATTGTATCACGTTCACATAGTTTAATTTGACTTTTGTTCAAAAAAACAAGCCTAACAACATGAAGAAAAACGATACTCAAAACGAGTAAGAAAATGACAACACCTATTGGAGTTATTGTTATCAAATTACTCTTCTTTGACATGAAGGATGACTATAACTCAATCATAAGCATAGGCTAACACGATTGGCCTATTCAACTGGATGTGTTAGATATTGGCCATGTAGAGTAACATAGTTAGCTTATCAGTCAATTTTGACTTATTTAATCACTATTAGCTGTTTGACTTGATTAAACAATTAATATAAATGTTTGATTCATTAGCTTTTTTGACAGCTTATTGCTCTGAAACGTTAAATTTTAAAAAGATGCTCAAAGTAGTTTTTTTCGATCAGCTTTTTAATTAATAAAATCATTTTGCATATAATCCGTTATCATCAGCTAACAATCAATTTATCAAATATCTCTCTACAATCAACTAATGAAACCAACTAGTCAAATTCACTAACCCAATCAGCTAACAGTTATTTACCAAACATCCCAACTTTGTCCTTGAGTCATTGTTATTCGGACGTTTCAATCCAACTATGGTCTTTGAACACAAATTCGTTGTAATCGTTTTATATATTAACTTACAAGTGTCTGTGGTGGGGCAAAATAGCCTAATACAAGTAAAAAACAATATTATGCTTTCTTCTCCAAGTGATAGTATGGAAAAAGAAATTAAAATAAAAACCTTTCATTTTCCATCTAAATTTTTATTTCATTTTTTTTAGAATACTTTTCTTTTTGCTAGGTTTGTAAAATTACCAAGTTGCAAGGCACTCAAGTAGTCACAAAAGGAGCTGAGGGAAGCATACATTACACATATGGTCATAGTTGACTTATAAATTGTACTAGTATCTTACTCGTGAAATGCACCAAAGTAATTACGATACAGTTAAGTAAGAGAGAAATTTAAAAAAATTAAAAAATTATTGTAGAAGTGTATCAAAAAAATTTACACAATTAAATAATATATATATATATATATATATATATATATATATATATATATATATATATATATATATATAATGTTTAATATTGTATTTTATTAAAATTTATAGACCGTACGATTGGATTTGATGAATATAATACAATAATCTTAAGGGGGCGTTCATTTTCTTGCTACCTCAACAACCCAGAAGAGAGCTTGGTGCAGAGGATCGCCGGAGGATCGTCGGAAGATCTCCCCGGCCGGACGCTCCGTTTCCGGTTAGAGCTAGAGCGTCGGCTAATAAGCCATCGTCGAACGTTAAGATCCCGAAAGGCGCAGCCATGGATGGTAGTAAAGATCACAAGGTTAAGGTTAGTACTGCTTCCGATCACGGCGCCGGCGAGTCATTTTCTTCTTCTTATGTTAGGACGCCGGAAAACAACAATAATAACAGCGGTTTTGCGTTCAAGACGGCCGCCTACGGCCCGGTTGAAGATCCTACAGTTTCGTTCGTATTTCCGGCGGCGGCGAAACATCTGGAAAGAAGGATCGTCGGAAAATCAAGAAATGACGAGGAAATCAGCATCTTCGACGCTGATAAGTACTTCAACATGAAACTGGATCAGAAATTGGATTTAGCCTACACTACAGCCCCGATTCGATCAGGGAAGGTTAATAAGAACAAGAAGGATGAAATCCCAGGCGTGGAATCTCCATGCACAAAACCAAAACCAAAATCCAGCAACGTTAGCGACTCCTCGGAGCCGAGCAGTTTTGGTAGCAAGGTCGTTTTGTTGCATAAACCGAAACCGAGAAAAGCGGGTATTATTCGGAGGAGCTTTTTTGGTCGTTTTGGCTGTCAGGGCCCCTGTCTAGACAAGAAAGCTGTTGTCATTGATGATCATGGATCAAAACAGGCGGCGGCGGCGGCGGAAGATTCTTTTTCTTCCCAGAAACATTCTGCGGGGAATACCTCAAAAAGGGAAGAACATCATGCGACGACAAAGCAAGAAGAAGCAGTAGAAGAGCAAAGAAAATCGTTAGAAGTGTTTGGGGCTCATAAAGACAGGGGAAGGCTGTGAAATGACGCCACTGCCCTTGTATTTCACGGAGAGTTGACGCCCAGCTTAACGGAGGACCACATTGGGTAAAAATTGGAAAGTCATGGATGTTATTGGTTAAAATCATAAGTCGAGGACCAATTTGTGAATTATGCTATAGTCGAGGGACGATTTTGGGTATTTACTCTTTTATTTTGGATATAGTTCAAATACCCCATTATAAGAGACCATTTATGTGAACATGTCGCATAGAAAAATATCAATTTTTGAGAAGGTTTGTCATATAGCTCATCCACAACCCTTGAAGCAAATAATAATTAAATTATTGAAATTTAATCTGATAACATGGCACAATACTCACCTATTGTTTTCATCTTCACAAATAAAAGTTTGTTTGAATAATCATAAAATACTTTCTAAAAATTGATTCATTTTATGAAATATAACTCTCATTTTTTTTTTTTGTAAAATATTTTTACTCCATATTTTTTAATGTTTTATTGAAAGCCATAAAATTGTCATTTTCTACTTACTCAAAAGTAAGAAAACTATTATTTCATATTTGGTTCATTTTCTTAGAAATGAACATAAAATTATTATAAAATGTCTATTATCCATCTATACAAATGAATTTAAAAAAAAAACACAAAACAAAAAAAACAAAAACAAAAGAAAACAAGATTAGCACAAAAAAAATAAACCAAATTATTATTCAATGTGATCCCTAGTTTTCAATTTCAAGTAATTTGATCATCGAATTGTTTAAAGTTTTCATCAATTGGACCCTTCGGGCGACGAAAATAGTGATTTCCCCATTTTAAAATTTCGTTAATTTGATCATCGGAAGGGTTTAATTGATAAAATTTTAAGCAGTTCAAGGATCAAATTGGTTGAAATTGAAAACTAAGAACTACACTCACAGTTAAGAAATAATGCACCAACATTATTCACAAATCCTATATATCATTCATCAAATATATGTTGGTCCTGTGGCCACGTAAACGTAATTAATCAACGTACTTATATAACATAACATTTGTAATAAGAGTTTTAAATATCTACTCTTTTTTGGATACGAGAGAAACACCCAAAAAAAAAAAGAAAAAAAAAGAGGAAGATGAAACTACAAAACTTATACACACTTCTACAAAATTATATGTAAACAAATGACGAATGTCATTTGAATTGATGGCTTATGTAACCCTAACTCATAATGGACCATAGTCTCTTTTGTATGGAGTGACGCTGAGGTTCGAATCCATGACCTTTAGCATGGAGTTAGCTCTGATACTAAATTGAATTGCATATTTATATTTATATACTACGTATTATATATATATGTTCAACAGGCATGAAATAAATGTACCTAACACTATCCACAAATCTTATATATCATTCATTTACAAGTATCAAATAGGTCACTGAACTTATTATTTTTGTGCAATTGGGACACTAATAACTTAAAAAGTGTGCAATCGAATCGAATCATCAAACAAGCAAAATATGTGCAATTGGGGCATTTTTATGATTTCTTTTAATGTAATTTAAGTTGAAAACGTTTTAATCTTTCGTCGTAATTAGTATGGCAGAGGAAATGACGATTTTTAGTACATACCATGTAAGTAACATGATTAGATTCAACCGAACAAAATTGTAAAAATGTTCTAATTGTACATATTTTACTTATTTAATGATTTAATTGCACACTTTTAACTTCAATAATCCAATTGCACAAAAACAATAAGTTTAGTGACTTTTTTTTTTTTTTTTTTTTGAAAAGAGTTTAGTGACCTATTTAACACTTCTTCCTATCAGTCACTTAACGTATCGGTTTAATTGTGAAGGCAAACTTAATCAATCAACTGTATAGGCTAAACATAACATATTTTAATAAGAGATATTTTCGTCTTCCTATTGTTCATACTCTTTTTGTGGTTAGTAAATGTGATTGGACAACATATTACGTGGAATTAGATTAGATTATTTATTAAAATTAATTTTGAGTTGTCACACACTCAATCAACTTGTGTATGGGTAATCAGGCAGGTCATCCATCAATTTGGATTAACCCTTTGGAGAATGCATCTCCACAAGTCGTTTGATCACATTTCATTTGGGTTGTGGGCCAAGGCTGACCTGACACATCAACTATGAACTTGTCCTCTTTATAATATTGATGTTTGGTTTATAAAGCACATGGGAAATTGCTTATTTGAATATATAATTGTTTCGAATGAGTTAATAATTAATAATAATTGATGAATTTTTGTTCCAAGTCTAACACAAAGGGGTAGGAATATATATAATATTCAAGAAATGAAGGGAGTGGAAGGAACAATAAAGAAAACTAGACATTGGATGAAAATTGATCCTCTTAGTCTCTAGTTAATCTTTAGATTGAAGAATACCAAATAATCTAATTACTTGTTTCTCAGCTGTCAATGTAGTCCATAATTTTCAATTTCAACTAATTTGATTCTCGAATTATTTAAAATTTTGTCAATTAAACCCTTTCAGGGACCATGGTAATTTCCACATTTTTTAAAAAATTTTGTCAATTTAATCTCTAAAAAAGTTTAATTGATGAAATTTTAAACAATTTGAGGGTCAAGTTGGTTGAAATTAAAAACTATTGACTATATATTGACAGCTGAGAAGCAATTAAATGACCAAAATGTTGATTTTCCCTTATAAATATTTTTGGTTACTTTTCATTTTAAAAATGTAACATTTCTAAATACACTAGCTAGCTATCATAGAATTCCATGTAGAAATTAAATAATATAATGTTTTTGCATTTGATATGATGAAGCTCTGTTAATGGGAAGGCGCTTAAACTATGATGAATGTAGAGGGGAATTGAAACTTGAAAGCATTATAATTAATGGTAAGATGGATATATAAGCCCTCCAGAATCCAGATGTATGTTAGCAACGTAAAACATAGTTTCCCGTCATATATGGGCACAGCTTTAATTAATTAATTAATTAATAAGCAGGACAGGTAGCTACATATATATGTCTTTCAAGGATAAATAATAATAATGATGTTTGGGCTGTTATGATGTTACTTGTCTTGTTGGATAGATATTTAATTAATTTATTAAAAGTGATTATAAACAAGTTAATCAACCAGTTAATTTGATAATTTTTCGCAAAAATTATTAATTGTCCTTCTAAGATCACAAGATCAGTTTCATTTCACGTATTCTAATAGTGATATATATATATATATATATATATATATATATAGTACTATTACTATATTACAATGCAGTATATGTTCATAACTATTTTCTAAACATACTGAAGCACAAAGATATTTAATTCATTTATTCATCAATTTATAAAACAGCGTGAATCATCTGATTTCCATACATCCAAAAGTCGACCACGACTTAAGCCATGTGAACGCGCCACCCTCTTAATTAACATACCTCAGCTCCAACAAGTTTTTTTTTTTTCTAAAAATAATTTAAATAACTTATGTTTTTTTGGTTTTGTCAGAATATATCCTTGATCTTGTAAGTCTGTCTCAAGACCTATGAAAGTGATAAATTTCGAGTTGTCCAAATGAGTTCAGTGTTACTCCATCTCCGGGCCTATACACTCGTGCACAAGAAGTATCCACCACCATAAATAATTAATCAAAGCCTCTCAATGACACCTTAGCTCCTTAAAAGTTTAAACCCTTACCTTAACCACTTGAACTATCTCAACGGGACAATGAACAATTTCTTTTTAGTGTGACACCATTCAACTAGCACAAGAGGAGGTAGAAGAATTATGATTTATTATAGTCTTATTATTACTGAAAAAGAATTCAAACCTTTGTGGGCAATAAGAGAATCGATCCGGCGTTTAATAATTTTTGGGTTCGATTCTCACAAATGACGATTCCCTCTGAGCTAGCTCTTGTGAGTTTAGAACTTGTTTCCTTCGCCTCATATTTCGCCATGTGGGAACATTCTTTTTATCCCATAACTTCTTGGTTGCAATAAGGAAGTCTGTTTCAAGCTCGCTCTACCACTATTCCAGCACAAAGTAGACCATAATAAATTGCCCATTAAATTCTTAATACGAAGTGGTTAAGATAGAAATAGTTACGATTCAATTTAAATTGTTATTGTATGAACTGAGATAAGATTATTAAGATTTATTTTACTTTACGAAAAAACTTGTAACCACTACCCGAATGTATACTATATGGAAGTTGTATATTCAATGATAAAATAAACAAAGTCTACCTCTTATATAAAGGCTACAAGCAGAGAAGGGAGGAACAGTTACAACAACCTATAATTAATAATGGGAAACAAAACACCAAAATAGAACTACCAAGACCTATTCTTTCGCATACTATGGGTAGGTCCATCTTATAACTCTAGTCAACAAATAAGCCTTGTGGTCCAGTGGCATCAAACTCTTCCCTGTATACGGGAGGTGGGTTCGAGCCTCAGTGGAGGCGTTGCTGTCTCTTTGTTCTTCAGTAGGTTGAGAAAGTAGTTTATGAACAGATACTACACTCTAATAGAGTCAGTAGCATTCCAAAAAAAAAATACAATGAGTTAAATTAACTTAAATTACCTATAATTGACCAGCTCAAATCGACTAATAAGTTACTATAATAAGAGTTAAATATGAAACTCTGGGGTTGCCTTGAATTTTAAGATTAAGTTTCAATAGATATAATGAAGGAATTAAGATATGGATAGGGGAGAGGTTCATAGTCCTTAACCAATTGACACTACTCATATTGTCGAATAGAATATCTGTGTAGCTATGAGATAGGAGCAATTAATGTTTTGGAATCACTATACAAGTGGACGTCCCATTCACAATCATCCCTTTTCTTTTGGGAGGGGTTTCCTTGCTTTTTAATGTTATTATTATTATTATTTTGTTTGGAAATCACCGTCTTTATTCACATGGTCCAATGCAATATATGCATAATATGATGTGAATGTGACTCTCCTCCCAATCAAAGATATTGTTATTTGTCACTTTGGATTATTATGATTATTGTCACTTTGAAGATGTTGTTTTTCTCCAGCGTGTTTCTATATATTATGATAAAATAAAAGATAGAAGATATTGTATCTAAATGAAGAATTTTGATTTGCCATTTTGAGGATGTTAAATAAAATTAGAATGATATATATAGAGATGTGAATAACATGATTTGCTGTAACAAATGTCACACATAGATTGAGAGACATAATTTTTATAAGAATTTAAAATTAAATAATTATACCTTTATACATACTGATGGTTTTGTCGGGACCAAATTCACCATAAACCGAGTATAGAAGAATAGAACAAGGTAGAAAAATGATAATATTATTCGCCGGGACGCCAAACTGGTAACCCATATTTTTTTTTTTGAGTACTACTGACTCTGTTACAATGTAGTATATGTTCATAGCTACTTTCTCAACCTACTGAAGCACAAAGAGTCAACAGTTATCTCCACTGAAACTCAAACTCACTCCCATCATCCTAGAGAGGGATAATGAAGGGTAAAGTAAAAAATTTAAATTTCATTTTTTGGTTGGTATGTATAAAATTATTAGAAATTTCTATTCTAATATTTGTTTTACATATGATTAATTTGAAAGTGAATAATAAGTAGTATAATGATTAAAATACTCATAATAATAATAACAATAATAATAATAATTATTATTATTATAAAATTAAAATGAAATGCATGCTATAATAACGTCTACATTATAATAAATTATAAGTAAAATCAATCACATGTACAATATTATAATAAAATATAGCAAATTATAATAGTTGTGCGAGAGGTGTCCTTGTCCGAGAACCTCAATTTTTCTTTCAAAAAATCACGAAATTAAAATTTTGGAGGGGAAAGGGGTCAGATTTTAAATTCCACATAATGAAAGAATTTAGATTTTATAAAGTTTCAATTCTTTCAAATTAAATAAAAAAAAATTAATACTCGCCAACCAAACATACAGAGAGTTTTCTAAGTAATTAAAAAAAAAATTAAAGTAAATTATTGAAAAAAGAAATATATGGGGACTCCTTGGGGCTTCGGCTTTGAGCCTTTGAAGCCAATCATTTAGAGGACCCATGGGGTTGGAAGTGAGTGTTTTGTTTTCTTAGGTATGCTTTAAACTAATGTATTAATCTCGATCTTTAATTGGCTTTCTGCAATGGTTTTTAAGTGTGATATTATATTGATTCATTTATTTTTGATGATTTTGTCGGGACTGAATCCCCATAAATTGAGTATATAAAAACATAATGAAGGTGAGAAAAAATAGTATCATTATCTCAGAACATTAAGCCTAAATGATATTTACAAAGTCTGAGATGCTAATTCAAAACGACAGTTCAAATAATAAATTAACAAGTATAAATAAGCTATAGTCCAAATGTATTTTAAAAAGAAGTTTCTAAATAGTGGACTAGAAATAGTAATACTCCTACTAAGAATCCCGCCGCTCCATGAATTTTATATTTTACTTGCATAATTTCTTTTATTTTACTCTTTTAATCTTTGGACATATACTTTTTTTATTTTAATTTAAGGTTAATGACAGTAGGTGGCCTGGCAAAAGGAACATTTAGCGGCTCGATGATATAGCCATGTATTACAGGTGGCACAGTTTAAGAAAATACCTTTCCACTTTTATGACTAATAGTCGCTAAAGTGAGTGCCTCTTTTATTTGTTCCCATGTGATATGCATGCATGCCCTCTAATTTCTTTTTTCTTTTTTCTCTTTGTTTCTTTTCCTTCATTCATTTTTCCTTAATTTATATATTTATTATTACAAAAAAAAAACAGATAATAATAAATAAATAAATAAAAAGAAAAATTGATATTAACATAAATAAAATATTAATTTAATTATTTTATTATTTATAAAAATAAAATGATATGCCGCCCATTTCTATTTATAAAAATTGTCATTTTTATTGTTCAATGTTGTAAGATTTGTTCTAATTATTGATGTGTATAAGTTTTAAATAATATGAAGAAGCAAGCAAGCAAGAAAACGAGAAATTTTAAAAAGTTTATTGTTAGTATTATATTGTTGGTATCATTTGTCTTAGAGTTTGCAGCCAGGATGAAGTTGGCTACATCGTTGATTTGAAGCATCTTCATTGAAAAAGATATATATGGGGTAATTTGCACGTTGCCAAATCAAGCTGGATAATATCTCATTTAAACCCTATATATATATATATATCAACATGAGAATATATCTTATTATTGTAAGGAGTATAAAACAAGAGTCATTTGTGTAGAATGAACTCCACTATTTGCATAATTGTCGGTGCAATATTTGTAATTTTAAGAAAAAAATATATATAAATATGAAAATGCTAAAAAAATCTCTTTTTGTATTAGTTAGTTAATGTGAATCAACCCTATAAAAAAGAAATTACGGAGTACTTATTAATCAAATATTGTTATATAAAATGACGAATATCAAGAGTAGGAATAACAATTCAACTAAAAAATAATATGGAATGACAATTCAACTCATACTAAACTTGATGGGGAAATCCGATCCTCGCCCCAACTAGGACGGAGGCGGAACGATGAATTTTTCCAGGTCGGAGAATCTCTCCCTAGAAAAAATCACCACGGGAGACGGATATGAGGGCAATTCCCCATCTCGCCGGGAACGGGGTAGGAAATCGGGGCAAGGACGAGGACCTTACTCCTCACCCCACCATGTTGTCAAGCCTTAAGCCTAATCAAGAATTAATTAATTAAGTAGAAAATATAGTATCGTTCTAACAAGACTCTAGTACTTCACCTGATCTTTTTTTTTTTTTTTTTTTTTTTGAGCGAAACCTGAAAAATCTTATTACGTAGGGAAAATAAAAACGGAAATATGAGGCGAACAAAACAAGCTAAGTTCTAAACTCCAATAACATACTAAGGCTCGTGGCTTTAGCAAGAATATAACCAGGTTCTCTAGCTATCTAATACGGAGTACAATTATATGAAAAACATATACTACTAATAAATTGAATTACGCTTTTTAAGTAAAGAATCCTCAACTTTACAACTTAAACTCAGACACTTGTTCAGACAATTAGATTCTAGTACATGAATGAAGGAATATATTTAATTGCTTAGTGTATAATTAACATATTTAATTGCTTTGTTGATAAAGGAATATATTAATACATTTTTGTATAAAAAAAATTATAATTATGGCTTGGAGAAAAAGAGAAGAGAGGTGAGGGAGAGAAGAATAGTGAGAATTGCCAAATAGATAATGCAAGGTGGCAATAGGCAATAATAAAAGTATAAAATTGTGAGAATTTAATTGACAGCACAGAAGGGCAGAAGGCAGACGTGGATTCTCCATACTGCCAATCAATCATTGAGGTTCCTAATTCTCCATCCTTTTAATTTTATATATTTATATTTTATTTTGTTTGGTTTTATTTTCTTCACCTCCCATCTTCCTCACCATTTCCAGTTTCCCACTCCACTGATAATCTCTCTCTCTCTCTCTCTCTCTCTTCTGCTACCCTGCAAACTCCATCTCTGCTGCTTCACAAACACCATCAAAGCCTATTTTATTCTCATTTTGTTTGAGTTCTGAATTGAAACTTTTTTCTCTGACATATGTGTTTCATGGAGACCTTTTCTGTACCTGAAGAAGCAAGGGTTGAAGATGGAGAGTGGGGGGAATTGAAGTGTGAATAAGCTCTCCTCTGTGAATAAGCTAGCTCAAGCAGAGACTAAAGAAAAAAAACAAAGTTCTAAAGGAAAAGAGTTTTTGTGTATATTACCTACTGGTAATTTTTTGACTCGATTTATTTGTTCATTTAGAATTTTGTTGATTTAGGTTTTTTTTTTTGGATCTTAATACTGGTATAGTTATGGAAATTTCAGCAGAGTAGTAGCTATATATGTCGACGACGGTACTTACAGATTCGATCGTGGTGAACACGGCGGCGGCGGCGGCGGAGACGGTTACGACGAAATTAACGACGGCGGCGATGGAGGTTGACTTGGCGAAATGCGATTGCTGCGGATTGATAGAGGAATGCACTCTGGCGTACATAGAGAGGATCCGGGAGCGGTACCAGGGGAAATGGATCTGCGGCCTGTGCGCGGAGGCGGTGAAGGATGAGAGTCTGCGGTGCGAGGAGCGGCTGATCAGCGGCGAGGAGGCGTTGACTCGGCACCTCAATTTCTGCATGAAGTTCCGGTCGGCCGGCCCGCCGCCGGACCCGACGGTTCACTTAATCGCGGCGATGAGGCGGATCCTGAGGCGGAGGTCGCCGTCGAAGCCACCGAAGTTCACGTCGATGCCGAGTAGTCCGATGAAGAATCACGGCGGCGGCGATGAGATTAACCTGGCGGCGCTTAAGAGATCGGAGAGCTGTATTCCGACGCTGTCGATGGTGGAGGTGAATTGCAGTGTGGAAATGCAACAAAGCTGTGAATAAAGTAAAGAGCCGAGAAACGTGGAAACTAAGGAGTAGAATTGAAGTTTAATTTAGACCCACGGAATGAACAAAAATATAATGGTAATCCTATCCAAAAAAAAAAACCAAATAATGCTCAATGCAAAACCTTCTTAGTTTTGATCCTTCTAAGTGTAACAATTTAAACCAATTAGCATTTCCACTAAGAAATTAAGTATCTCTTCATGCTATTTAATTTCTTCCCTATTTTTAAAATACTTTTCAATTCTCCACATATTCTTTTCAAAAGTGGTTTTGCCACTAAAACATAGTTATACTTAATTAGGAAGCATTGATGTAAGTGGGAGCTGAGGGATCAAAGTAACTAAAACATGAGACCAGACCTGACCTGCTGAAGAGGTAAATCGCGTCCCTTTAAGTTTTAGAGTGATTGATCGAATCAACTGAGTTAGGGGCAGCTAAGGAGGATTTCAATGCATAATAGAGTGGCAATTGCAGTTCGTTCCGGCGTAATGATGTGTGATTCAGTGCTGGGGTTGACACAAGCTAAGGCATCATATCATATCATAGATTGGGTGTCGGCATTAGAATTTGGCAGTGTATGTAATAATGAAATAGAAGGAAAAGGGTGCATGCATGCTGGCATTTTGGGTAGTAGCTAGCATGGATTCAGTCATTCAATGTGGGGTTTAGAAGCTAGCGATCGAAAAGGAATGGGAGCCAGAAAGACCTGATCGAATGGGAAAGCTCAAAGCTGTGGTCTGTACTGTGGATGATCGAGTCCGAATGGGAGGACAGAGAATCTGAGACCTCAGCTACATACAAGTATACAACCTACTACCCGATTCGTGTGGAAGTAAAACAAGGTGGTTTAACAATCCACCTACTCTATATTATAACAAAAATATAATAATCTTTCTATCAAATTCATTTTTATTATAGATGGGTTGATAAAGTCACATTAAATTATACACAACTAAATTAAATTTACTTTTTTTTTTTTTAATTATAAGAAAAATGTTTTAGATACTTCCAAACATAAACAATGCATGATGTAACATGTCTGGATTGATTATTGTTAATATAAAGGCCCCTTGATTTAATATTTTGTCAAACAAAAATTTGTAATCAAGATTATGTGTAATATTGTTTTGAAATGGGGTTGCGATTGTACTTTATGCATGGTGAACATGTGCCTAACCGCAAAACTTTGAAACGGAGGCTCAAAAGGTAAAATTTTGATGCTACAAGTAGTTTTTTGTTTGCACGTTTTTTAATGTACCTAAAAAAAATCTTTATGTGGTGAAATTTCCCTTTATTTTCTCATTTTATACCTTACCTTAAACAAAACATATGGTATAACTTTACACTATATAAAATAAAAATTATATTCCCATGTTATTCTTATAGTGATGCATAATCACAGAAGGGAATATCAAAATCTACACCTCAACTTGTTGATCCGATCCATCCAATCTCATCTTATTTCTGGGTAGCATCTAAAACAGTATAACTTAGTTTCTTGACCGATATGATCCCCATCATGGTTTTGGACTCTTGGCTAGTAGTGGAAACTGGAAAGGTCATCTTAATCTAATTACGGGGTCGGGGTCGGGGTCCCATGCGACTCCATACCTAAACTTCAATCATTTCTTCTCTAGCTGACAGCCACCTCAATAATGCATGTACTTGTCCTTACTTAACCATGTTCTACCAAGTATCCTTTTATTATTTCTTTAAGTAAGCAGGCAGGAATTGATTCTATTACCTATATGACAAAATTTTCAAATGCTTCTTTTGTGCAACTTTTTGTTTGTATGATCGACGTTATTATGAGTTGGTCCACTAAAATTCTTGTAGAGCACTACAACTGGAATTTCGCTTGCTTTTTGGGTAGTGGTTTTATCACGTGTGCAATAGTAGTAAAGCATTTAATCTAGGCTTCTAAATTTGAAACAAAAATTAATAATAATGAAGAAACTTCTGAATGGATTATTAGTATAATAAAGTGTTCTTATTATTCAATGTAATTCAGAAGAGTTGTGTTTCAAGGACTGCAGATTAGAATGGAAAGACCTGAGATTTCCGCTCAAGACAAGGAGACAGAATGGAGATCATCAGCCACTGCAGTATTTGAGATTTGGTTGTTCAACTTTAGAGATAGATAACCTGAGTAACTCTCAGTTTGTCTAGGATAAGTCATAAGAGGAGCCCAGAAGCTGTGACCTCTGCACATGAAAAAGCTGGTGTCAGTAATTCAATCTGGGAATGGCAAATATAGCACAGCATCTTGGATCGGAAAGTGCTTTTCACATACCATATAGACATTTCTCTCAACCAAAATTTATTCCTTGTGCCAAGGGTAATTCAGACCCATAGTTGATTGTGCTGCAAGTGATGTTAATCTAGCAGGGTTAGCCAAGGAGATCTTCGGGTAGAAATGTAGGATAGGAAATTAACTGGCAGAGTGGCAGCTATAGCCTATATGATTATTTATGTATCAATGTTTCAAGGGATGCATGCATTTACCAAGTTGAGCGTCTCATATATTGCTTCCAGGAATCACTCCCCGCTTCACGACCACCTCCAGTAGCTTTTTCTCCTCCAAAAGCACCACCAATCTCAGCTCCATTTGTTGGTATGTTCACATTAACAATACCACAATCACTTCCTAGAGGACTGCCATCAAAACAAAAAAAATGTCAACAGATGCAGGACCATAATTGGAAAAAGAAATCTAAAATAAGATCTAATATTGAAAAATATATGCAAAAAAAAAAAAAAAAAAGGCATGCAATCTTTCTTTTTTTTTGCCAAATATGTAAAAGGTATATTTAATTTATAATCCCAATAATCAAATTAAATCATCTGTATCAAACACCACAACATATAATCTTTATGGAAATGTCTAGATCTCATGTGATAAATCTATTGGTTAAAGTGGAATATTGTAATTAGATAAAGTATGAGGCAATAAGTATTTTATGGACTCAAATTCAATTTAATATTTTAATTAAATGAGAAAGTAAGCTGTTGAATTACTAACCCAATCCACTTGAATATATATTCAGGTTTCTTGGTGAAGATTGAACTACTCAAACCCTGAGGCACAGAGTTGTTTATTTCAACTGCATCCTTAAATGTCTGCAAGAAGGGTGGGTACTCAGAAGTGAGACATTAATTGAACAATGTTTGCCCATGACACATACACAAAATAATTTATAATCAAGGAAGATCATAAATTTGCATAAAAAAGTAGCTACCTTAAATTTCATAACATAAAGAACTGGGCCAAACAACTCTTCTTTCACGACGTTAGCACTTGGAGATATTTCTACTATTGTAGGCTGCACAAAGTTCCCTTCAGATGGTATAACTGAACCTCCTGTAAGGATCTTGCCTCCCTGAAAATTAAATCTAATAGTAAAATTTTACAGAAAAAACAAGAGTCAAAGAAACAAAGCATATAAGAAACCATTTGCTGCTATATGCCTGGTTGTCTTGAGATGTGATCTGGTTATTCCAAGACAATATCATTCTTCAGATTTCAGAAGGACAAAAACAATGGTGGATAACATTGAAGATAGGGTTGTGTGTAAACCACCCTTTAAGTTTTCAACATAAGATCATATTTGATGCTATTATAAAGCTCTGCTTATGAAATTTCAGTATTTAAGTTTGTCAAAATGAGACTGGTTAATTATACATCACAGGATAATAGTGCTTATAGGAGCTACACTGATGCGCTGTGAGGAAGGGCTATAGATAATTAAATATAAAATAAAGAAATTAGCCCTAAAAGAATTACAATCAGAAAGTTTAAAACCATCAGGCTCAATGGAAAATTGGTAATTTAATACTATGTAATGCAAAATGTGATAAAATTACAGTGCATACCTCGGATATAATTTTCTGAATTCCCTTCTCAAAGTTCTCCCTTGAAGCACGTGTATGCAGTGGTCCAAGCAAGGTGCCCTTCTCTAAAGGATCCCCTATCTTAACTTGCTTGTATACATCAAGAAGTCGTTCAACTACTTTGTGATATATACTTTCATGAAGAAGCTTTATTGTAAGGAATCACAAAGAAGAGTATTAGCCTTTTTTGTTTAAATGAAATAATTACACAATAAAGTGTAACAAGAGCTATAAAAAATCATTTTTACCAGCCTACGGCACGTTGTGCAGCGCTGACCGGCTGTTCCAACCGCAGCAAACAAAACAGCGCGAACTACAAGTTCAACTTCGGCATCATCCATTACAATTATAGCATTATTACCACTTAACTCAAGCAGGCATTTACCAAACCTCTGATTTACTGTTTGTTGTACTGAAAGACCCACCTGCAGTAGGCACAAACACAAGTAGGGCAAATATAAAGGTGGCAATTGGCAAATGGAAGTCAGAAGAATAGCAATAAATATTATTTGTCGGTGAATGATTGCCAGAAACAAGTAAGAGAAGTTACCTTTGAGCTACCAGTGAATGACACTAGAGGGATTCGGGTATCTTTTGCTATGGCTTGACCAATTTCAGCACCCCCACAAAAAGCAGTGAAAATTGCAGCAGGCAAATTGTTTTTCTCTAACACCCCAGCAATAATTTTTGTCATTGCTATTGTAATCAATGGTGTAGTTGGAGCACCTTTCCTGTGATCATAGAGTAGATAAACAAATTAAAAAATAGAATCCAGTTTAAATATGAAAGAGGATTTCAAACATGGACATGAATCAAGAAGTAGGACTGTCACTCTCTAAGATATCCAGACTTTTGAGGGGATTAAGTGTTTAAGTCAAAGGACATTAAGAAAACTATGCACTATGTACATTTAGAAGAACACACTTAAGCAGAGAAGAAAGCAAGTGAGAGAAACCTCTGAACAATAAAAATCAGATATTCTCTTTTCAAATAAAGTAAAGAAGGAGAAAACAGTTGCTATCATAATCTAAGATGACTTTGGTTAGGAAATTACCAGACAACACAGTTGCCACATACTAAGGCAATGCATGCATTCCATCCTGTACAATCATGTTTGAAAAAGTTACTCATTAATGCTAAAGTGATCATCTAATAACGAGTTTGGTAAAGACTTTGCCAATATAATGCCAAACTAAAATATTAAATCATCAAAAACATTCTCAGAAACTCTTGTGAATTCACAAATGACAAAACAACACTCTATAACTATAAAATATGTTGCAAACCATTAAAAAATCCCAATTCTTACCAAGAACTGCACATGGGAAGTTAAAAGCTGTAATTACACCAACTACCCCTAGAGGATTCCACATCTGTCCATGAAGAATAGACAAGGAACATCAAGTGTTGTATAGAAAAAACATAATACCAAAATTATGGTCTGTTATCTACTTCACCTCCAACATCGCATGATTAGGGCCTGTTGAAAAAAAAAAACACAACTAATTAAATTGAACTTCTGAAAAAGCTTTGCAAAGAAGCCCAAAAATCCAGAAGAAGCAGCATATCAATATACAGACCATAAATTTTCTGATCGTATCTGATTCACTTCTACCTTATCTTAAAGCCAAGTAGTGCTAATTAATCTAGAGAAGAGACAACAATGAAAAGAAAGAAATCCTCACAAATATAACTCTTAGAGCATTTACAAAGAAATCAGATATAAGCAGGTGAAGAAGAGTGGACTCACGTTCTGATGGTATGACTGATCCATTTAGTTGTCGGCTCAAACCAACAGCGAAGTCACACATGTCAATAATTTCCTGATTAAATTGTTTTCAAAGTTACATCATTAATTCATTCTGTCATGAATGCTAAAAGAAAATATATATAACTAATCAGTAATTAGTACCACCACTTGCATTTAAGTATTGCCGATTTAATATGTAATAGCTATTCGAAAAAATGTGATGATCAAAAAGGAAGATCCAAGATGATTATGCACTAGCACATAGGCCCAAGTAATAAGTAGTTTAGAAATGACAACCATCAATTATTCTCAGAGAAAATGGAAACTTGTACATTATTGTTGGCAGGAGAACAAGTCAAGGAACAGTTTCATTGTTGCAGAAGAATAAGACTTTTTTGTTACACCACAGACTTAGTAAAGTATACATACTTGAACCTCCCCAATTCCTTCGGGTAGTATTTTCCCCATTTCAAGTGAAACAAGTCGGCCAAAGTAGTGAAGTTTTGCTCTAAGTGCATCACCAATCTGCCTAACAATATCACCTCTTTTTGGTGCTGGAATCTGAGACAAAATAGAAACAATCAAGACATTTAGTTTACACTAAAGGAGTCAAGAAGAGATCAAATACAAAATTAAGATGTTCTTCACACTGTAGGCACACAATTATGTGAGTGACAATACTTTAGGCAGGTTATTTTGACAAAAGTGAAGGCAAAAGTCAGATAGGCTGACAAGATTGTTATCATTGTGATGAATATACCTGCATCCACAGCTTTGCTGCTTCGTTACAAGCCTGCATGCCTTCTTCATAATCTTCAATTGAAGCTTCAACAACTTCAGCTATGATCTGAGTTAATGAACACAAAAATAAAAATAAACTATCAGCGCGGCAATCCATAAAAGGAACTACTCCGTATTAATCTGCGCTGGTTTAGTAAAATAAACCGTAACAAATAATGATCAACCAGAATCAATGAAATTCAGAACAATAAATCTTCAAACAAATTAGGAACTCCAATTTTATCGTGTAAAAAAACACTCCGAAGTTCACTCATAGAACCTAATCATTTATGCAATTTGCAGTTATTGCCACTCTCCATCAACTATTCACTCCATTTTCTCATGATCTCACTGCCTGCTTGGCTGCTTTTCAAAATCAAAACGAAGAAAACTTAAGTAAATGAACTGACCTCATTGTTGGCAGGATTTACAGTGGAGACCGTAGGTCCAGTAGCCTTCCACGCCCCATTGACGTAGCAGCCGAGGTTCCTAGGGCCGATTCCGATCTCCTTGAGGAACTCGTGCTCTCGCTTCGCGAAACTCATCTCTACATTCCAAAATTACGTTAATAAGCATAAAAAAAAAACAAAGAGAATCAAAACGAAAAGCTCCGGAGAGAGGAAGTTTGATTACTTGGAACCGGAGAAATAGCTTGATATAATCTCGCCTGAAATTCCGAGACACGATGCCTGTGCCGGAGCTAGTGCACTGGTTATATTTTGAGTCCTGCTAATTGCTAAAGGGGCGCTTCGGTGGAATTTATTACTTGAAGTAGTAACGGATAAGATTTTTTTCTTTATAGAAATTTATATTTTTTTTCCTTATTATGACAAGGTGTAAATTTAATCTAAAATTTATCATAAATGATTAATTTCCCCACTTTACTAGGTGGCATTGTTTTTGGGTGTGGGATTGACCGAGTTCAGCCCCTGTTTGATTTGAGATGATCAGTGAAAAAAATGATAAATGATTAATTTTTCCACTTTATTAGGTGGTATGTAAAGGGCAAACTACCATCATTAATTAACTTGAACTATTATTTTTTTTTATTTTTTTTCTTGATGAATGTTAAAAAGAATAAAAAATAAAAAATTTTAAAGTGTTGATTGACATTTATGTCTATTACATTTGGTATCAAGAACAAATGAATGCAAAAAGTATTGAAATTTGTACCAATGCAAAAAGGGACTAGGGGTGCATTTAGTTCAAATTATTATAGCATACCAGTAGTGATTTTTGGGGAAAATTTTTCAAAACAAAAAGAACTTTACATAACAGTAGTCAAACACATCTTAAGAATTGAAAAGTACAACTTAGAGACGCATATTCTTATATTAACTATCGTGTTGGATCAAACGGATGAAGAGACGTAGAAGCAGAGAAGTGTGAGGGGGACCCACGTCTGATCTGTGTAGCAGATAACTAGATGACAAGGCGTTGCGTTGCATAATGCGGAGTACACCCAGGCCATACTCCACGTGCTACCAATATCAGTCACGATTCGCAATCGCATCCTCTTCTGTGTTCCATAGTGGAGTACAAAAAGATTTATTTAGAGCACGGAAAAATAAATATATTGAGTAAGATTCTATTAAGTCGTGTTAGATAGGTAATACAAAATTTTTGATACAAGTAACATTCCACTCGCAAAAATTGATACTAGTAACCTGTAACCAATTCCGCTCAGCTTTTATCCTTCAGCAATACCCCATGTTAATTCTAATCTGCAATTCTTTCAAATTTAACGGTCCGTTCATCCAATACAGCCATGTGTTTCCTTTTCTTTGATAATTTGGTGGACGTTTGGAACCCATTCTCCTCGCCCGCAAATTGGGCAGCTGTTCGAGCTCGTAGTTCCTCCAAGCTCTCGCCTTCTTTTGCTCTTTCCAGAACCTGAAACCAAGGAAATTCAGTAAAGGACATGCTCATATCGAAACTAGACCGACATTATAGAATTTTACGGGGGGCGTACCAGATGGCGACCGTATAAGTGAGTACTAGAAAGAGCTTCGAAGGCGTTCTGTGCTTCTTGCTTTGTAACGAACTCCACAAATGCAAAACCTCGATGGCTCCCAAACCTCATCGGCAGCCTCAAACTCTTAATCTGCCAGGTGAAAGTCATTTTATTAAATTGTAAATCAATTTGAATCATTGTAACAACACAAGAGAAGAGAAGAGAAGAGATCCAATCATAAAACAAAACGAAGGGTTGAGGTTGATTCTTCAATGCATAAAAAGAGATCTTAAAATAGATGTTCATACTGGCACTTGAACAGCCATCTATCTTATACAGATTTGATCATATCAGTGATCAAGTTTATAGGAGAATAAAGTTTGAATAAAGTTTGCCGCTTTTCAGATCGCCTAACTATTAAGAAATAGCAGTTAATAGGGCCATATAGGCAATCCATAATAATTATACTGAGACTATTAGAGTCTGCTGTTAATATTTGATTAGACACTATATCATAGCCCAGCTTGGAATAGTTTTGATCCTTTCATCAACCTTGTTACCCTGTACATAAAGTCTGTAATGATGTCATGATGAATTTTACCTGGCCAAATGGATTGAACAATTGCCTGAGATCTTTCTCTGTTGCCTCGAATGCAACATTTCTCACAAGCAATTTTGTTGAACTCTTGTCCTTGTCAACTTTTTTCAATACTTGTTCATCCTTCTTAGCATGGCAAAGTTGCAAAATGAGTGCATGTCCATCTAGAACAGTCCCCTAATACGAGAAGAAACCATCATGGATTAGGTACATAAAATATATGCATATAATTGCCATCAAACTCACACTGTCACACACGAGAATTTTTGTTGGTAGCTGCAACATGGAATGTTACCTGTAAATCCTTGCAAACATTTACTGCAGTATCCACAGAATCAAACTCAATAAATCCAAAACCCATTGAAACATTCTTTCCATTTTTTGTGTGCTTTTTCACCTGTCAAACACCAGGGAACAGTAAGATGGAAGATTTGAAAGAAACTCTAAAGATCACACCAGCGGAAAGACCAATTTAACGGTAGAAGTGCTAACAAGCAAAGGACCAGATAGAATTACCCTGACACTAAGTATCCGTCCATCCTTCATGTTTTCACTGAAATGCTTTTTCAAGCTCTCATCAGCTGTTTTGAAGTTCAAGTTCTTGACATAGAGCGATCTTGACTGAACAGAAATAAATATGGAAACAAAATAAGTGATTGATCAGATATCCAAGTCAAGGAACAACGAGGAGTTTAAAGCACAACAAAAGAGGCTGTGAATATTGTTCAAAAGAAGGAATAGCAAAACAAAGTCATCCTCTTCTCCGTCATCCACTTTTTATTTTTATTTCCCGCGGTAACTCAATGATATTTGGCAATGTCGAAAAACATCACAAGTATATGCTCATGACAACTAAGAGAATAGCAGTACAAAACTGGAGCTTTATATTGCAGGATACAAGTGAAGACTAAGGCAGCTCAAATTAAAATCAATTTCATATTTAAAATCCTAATGTTATAAACAAGGAGTACATAAAATATGCAATAAATATATAGCAGAATTATCAAGGCATGAACAGTGGACACAGAAAAATAGATACAGCAACAGGAACTACATTGCCTAAGATGAGTCCATGCCCATAACCTGTTGAAGAGAAATGCATAGTAATCAAGATTCAAGAATATACCTCCACTCTGTCAGGATCAACATCAGCATCTATTGTACCTTCCACTTGGTGTTCTAGTAAAACTTTCTTGACATCTTGCTCACCAACAATGACAGAATTTTTTGAATCAGCTGTTTGATCAAGAATATTTCCAGGAGCCCATTCCAAATATAGTGGAGCATCCCTGTATTAAGGACATTGAACAACCACAATTCAAATTAGTGTTAAGTTCATACATAAACATGAAACAAGAAAGGCGAAAGTATCATAAACATGATCCCTAAATTATAAGACACTATTTGACTTTGATAGCATCTGCTTCCCACTACTGAATCTATGTTCGATAAGAATGTAGTTCCATTCCTATACTGGCAAGCAAAAAGAGATCACTGTCAGGACTCGGGGCACACCACCCCAAGGTGACCCTCATATACAGTGGCCCAAAGGTTGAAATCAAGGACCTGTCAGGCATTCCACCCTCTGCACTCTCCTAGGGGTCCTGGACTTGCATATGATTGCTTGAGCAATTAACACCCAACTCAAACCCATAACTAATGTAAACTATGTGCATCCCATAGAAAGCCAGAGAATTTCTTTTTTAGGTCTATTAAGGTACCATATCTTATAAAAGATCACCAAGATATCACCTGTCAGGAATGGTTTCACAAAACTAGGCCAGAGTTGTGCAAGGAATAGTTGCAATTACACAGTCAGTATGTGGATCATGTGGCAGGTGGCATACACAGAAACAAAAATTTCCCATTTTACCTACTATATTCCACCAAAGAAACTGTTGAACAGTAAGGTGCAAAACAGACAAGCAGGGGGGTGGGGGTAATCTTTTGGAACCAAAATGATTTGCTTAAGTGCATTCCAAGAATACTAAAACCTAGGTATAAGACATATTCCCCAACTGCCTGTAGTTTTTCCCTACTATTTCTTATTAAATATTAATCATAAGGATATCTACTATTACTCCCTTTGTCCCATTTTATTCACCCCGCTTATCTGCAAACAATTGAACGAACATAGAAAATTGTTCTACTCTTATACCCCATATGAAAGAAAAAGTGAAAATTTTGGTATAGGAATTATATGATAAGAGAATGAATGAACTCACTTGTAACGTTTGTATGATAAACCCCGGAAAGCTGCCCGTGCTTCCGCTGGTTCCAGGAAGACCACCTGCAAAACCATTCCCAGAAAATCTATAAGAAAATTAATTTAAAAAACACAGGGGGATACTTAAGCAATCCTATTATTGTATAGTTCCCAGATTTAACACAAAACCATGACAAAAGTTGTTAGAAGCATAGCTGGATTCCTTAGAAAGAAAAGCAAATAGAAGACAAAAGCAAAGGAAGTACTAACAGAAAAAGCATCTGCAAAGTTCAAAAATATCAACTCCAAACCTAGAAAGGTGGAGATAGAGCACATACCAATGCCAAAGTCTTAGTTGGAGGAAGAATTACTTTATCCAGGCTTCCAAATTTCCCAAACATATTTGCAAGTTCAGTTTCTGATGAACTGTAAGGCAAGTTCTTTACTAGTATAACATGATTGCTTCTTTTGACACTGTCAGTTTTACCAGCAGCAAGTTCCTCTAAAGAGGCAATATTTATTCCCGCTTTTGCAAAACATTGTTTTGTCTCAGCAATGACTTTTGTTTCTCCCCATGCTATACGTACAGCAAGATCAGAAGCTTCTTTATCTAAAAGATCACTTTTACTTACACCAAGTCTCCTTGCAATATTTTCTACAACCTTTTGAACAAAAGCAAAGGGAGAGCATTGATCAGAGCAAATTCAAGATAAAATGCAGAAATAATGTAAAACCAGCCAAAAATACTACCGTTATTAACTAATATGGAATAATAGATTGAATGGTGATCTGGTAAGTGACCATGGCCACCACCCTCCAGTAAGGCAGAAGCAATACCATATTCATAGCCTCATAGTCTCATCCCTCTCACTTTTTTATTTTAACAAAGATATATACTCTATAGACAAATATCCAAATTGGGAATCAAACCAAGCGTTAGACAGGTGCATGGAGATGGAACTTAAGTAGATTTATTAAAATTGGCACATGCTCAGATTTATAATAGATTGTATGATAGTCTGTACATGATAGTTAAGAATTTGCTCAAATTATAATTCCAAATTTTCTTAAAGGCATGTCTCAGATAAACAAGAGAACACATCAAAATTGAATGTTTTCAAAGTCTTTTTTTTTTCAAAATTTTAAAACATCAAGAATTTTAGTATTGTGTTATGTCAACATCCACTAATTCAATTTTCCAGTTAGAAATTCATTAAAAGCATATTTCTTTTCAAGAATGACTAAGGAGATCAATATTGAAAAGCAACATACTGTATCTGGACGCATGAACAAAGTGTTCCACGCTTGTGTATTTCCACTCGCTTCAGATGCCTTCCTCTCCTCCACTCTCTGCTGTTTGAATGTTTGTGATGACAGTTTACCAGACCCGTTGACCCTGCAGAATAATTTGTTGGAACACTTTATTCAACTGTATAACATTTTTTTAAAAATGAAAAGAGAGAAACATTATTCTTTAATTATTTTCTGTAAATGCATAAAAATTGGAGTAATCAGTAATGGAAGGAAGTAATAGAGGCTAAAGTTATTTCACATACTCTTGTTTCTCAGAAGAAAATTTTTGCTTTGCTGGCATAACATGCAATAATCTGCCTTGAAATATTGAACTATCCAGCTCTTCTAATGCCCTGGATATGAAAGCCACAGGTGAATTTTATTGCATTAACATTGAAGCATGTGCATATAGGAGGTATATTGCACCATTCACAGTGCTTATCAATAAAACATTTAATTCTTTACCCATCAAAAAAAAAAAGATTATTGCAGTTAGGGCACATAAAACTGCAGTGTAGGCATCCAGACTCCAGAGTAAAAGTTAGTTAGACAAAATTATAGCAGTACTGGATATGGATGAAAAAATATTTACCTAGCTGCAGATTCTGGGAGTGAGTAAAGAACATATGCAATCCCCTTAGACCGCTTTGTTTCTTTATCGACAACAATATGAACTTGTGAGACATTCCCATATTTGCCGAAATGCTCTCCCAGCTCCTCTTCCCTGAATTATTAAAAGCATTAAACATAAAAAATGATTAATCAGTTTACTAGTCGTGATTGGCACTTCATATCAAACACCTAGTGCAAATCACAATTCACAAATATAAAAAGGGAATACAAAATATAAAAGAAAAAATAATAATAAAAATAAAAATAAAAAGGAAAATGGAGATCCATACGTAGTAGTATAAGGCAGATTGCGGATAAATAAGCGTCCACTCTCAAGAACTTCTTTTTCATCTTCATTAGATGAAGGATCAACTGATTCAAGCATTTCATCACCAGATTCTATAGACTGTCTATCCCCGACTTCCTTCTTGTTATCATCATGCTTAAGAGCATCTAAACCATCATTGCTCTTTCTCAATGAGTTCTCATCATCCTCATTGATGTTTTCATCACTTTCATCACTGCCACCATCAGCATCACTATCATCATCCTCATTACTACTTTCTGAATCTGACCAGTCTTTCTTTACTCTTCTTTTGAAATAATCCATATCTGTCACAACATCATCGTGGATAAAACTCTTTGGTTTTTCATCTTTGTGACTCTCCAATGATTCATTTTCTTTATCATCATCTTCATCTGATTCAGCGTTGTCGCTATTCATTTGGGTTTTACTTTCCTTTTCCCTTTGAAATTTCTTTTCTGTTTCCTTTTTACTTTCCTCAAGAGAGGGAGCCCCTATTGTGTCGTTTGCCCACATCTTAGATTTACTTCGAGGCTGCATGACCTGGAGGAACTCTTGAAGCAGAGGGTCATCGTTTTCATTTTCCTCTACACTATGCTTTTTGTCCACTTTTGACTCCTTAATCTTTGTATTTTTGGAGGAAGTTACTTTATCATCCTCCTTACCTAACTTCTCTTGTTTTTTCATTGAGTGGCGACTCCATGGGCGTGGGGTATCTGGATCACCAATTTTCCTGGCAAGCTGGCATGTGGAATCAATGTTACATAGAGAACTGTAATCAATCTACAAAATTGTGATTGGTATGTAAGGAATTCATGCAGAAAGATAGCTCTCTTCTAACTCTTTTCCTACTTATTCTATGTTCTCTCACTTCTCGGTAAAAATGATATGGTCTTAACTATTTATTAGTAACAAACAACATCGAAATATGGAACTGGATCCACACATACTATATCAAATTGACTGCATATTTATTTGCAGTGAGATGATTCCAAGCTCACAACTTTCTGTAGTTTTCTAATCATCCACTCAGTTCTAAATAATATAGTGAAGCGTCTATTAAGATAATACTATGAAGGGTATGTTCTATCATTGACTCAAAGCAAAAATGAAGCATTGCAGGAAAAATAAAGGAAGCAGCAAGTAAAGCAAAATAACACAAACCTCACAAGTAATTCGAAAAGTATCCAAAAAAGACCTATTGAAGTACTTGATTGCTTCATTGGCTTCTTGTTCTGTCCTAAATCCCACAAAAGCAAACTGTCTGCTCTTCCCATCTCTATTTAAAACACATTACAAAAATAGCAGTTTAAGTGAAAACTCCAATTATCATACACGAGAAGTCGAATGTGAATCCATTTATATGCATCATTATTGTATTTCATAGAACCAAAAAAAAAAAAAAAAAAAAGTGATCTTACGGTGTTCGCAAGAGCTTAGCGTCAGTAACTTCGCCTTTCTGGGAGAAGAATTCTCGGAGGCGGTCCTCCGCAACATATTTTGGTAAATTCTTCACGCATATACGAGACCTTCATACAAAGTTTGCATTCACATATAATCCAAATTGGAGCCTGAATTAAAAGAAGCAAATATCCATTGTATCCTTGAAAAACTTACATTGCTTCGACGTTAAACTTAGTTCTCGACGGTTTTGGCGGCGGAGCAGGGCGGCTGGCTGTGGCGAAGCACAAGGTTTGAGCTCGGCGCCCAGTTATCAGCAGCTAGTATTCAAATTTGGTTCCAGATTGCAATAACTTCTACCAATTTAACAGTTCATTCACGACTACTGCCAATAACTTTCATTCAGATAGCGTTTAGTTTACACTTTAAACAGGAAATCACGACCCCAAAGATAATAATAATGTAATAGGGGCTAAATTACTACTCTGTATTGTTTAGGGTTTTGAAGGGAGGAAGACGATAGCAGCTCTGAAAACCATTTTATTACAATGACATGTCTTTTTTCGGGTGGGTTATTATCGAATTCGGGTTAATGGATCAATTGATGTACAAATTATACGGGTCTAAATTCCGATTCAAGTGTTTGTTGTTGTGATTTCAAGTTGTATTTTTTTTTAGTGGGAGTTGTTTATTAGTTTTTTATTTTTTTTATTAGTTTAATTTAAATTGTAACATTTAATATGTAAATTGTGATGGATCCATTTGCAATGTGGATTGGGATCTATAGTATAATTATTATTTTTTATTTATTGATTTTTTCTTTTCATGTAGATAAATCATTGTTGGAGATATGGGACAATTCAAATTCCATTTAATTTGTTAGAGAAAGAAGGTGATGTTATTGATGATACACAAGCACCAATATGTCGTTACCTACTTCAATAATACAAATACTCCTTAGTCCTTTATATGATTTATCATATATTTCGTTTAATATGATTTATTATGTATGTAAGAAATTTGAGGTCATTTCGAACTTGATAGTTAGAGATGTTAAACCAACATATCAACATGTATTGCTGAAAAATCAATTATACATTGTAATTTTGACCCCTTTATTAACGTTGGAAGAACAAGTCCAATAATATTGATTTGGATATTATTTTGCATCACATCGTATCGAGAAAATGTAAAAATAAACCATGATAAATATACAGAAGGTGACTAACAGTGTTTACAAAATAGATCTACAACATATTAAAAGAAAAAATTAAACTAAATATAAATATTCAATTTTAAAAAATAAGATTAATAGCATTATATATATATACACACACACACGTGTGTGTGTATGAATTCAATTCCAGTGCAGTTGTGCAGTTAAATATGAGTCATTGATCTTACTTAAATCAACGTTCATAAACAAAATTATTTAAAAAAAAACGGTGGCAATTTGACAATTTTTACATCTAGGTCAAATTTAAGGTGCGTGATTTTCCTGTGTGTGATTTTTGTGCTTAAGGGGTGTGGGTTGTGTGCTTAATGTGAGTAGTTGTTGAAACTTAAGGTGCATGAACTAAGGCTTAAGGTGTGTAGTTTTCTTTCTACAAGGGTGTGATTTTCCTTCTTAATGTGCGTGGTTTGTGTGCTTAAGGTGCATCGACCTTGCACACACACAACAAAAAAAAAAAAAACATTAATATAGATGCTCTAAGTGATATGAATGCTCTAAAATCTAAATAGTCAATCCCCATAAATTTCCAGCTGAATAACTGTCTTAAACTTGTGCTCGAACAATCTTCTACATTGTTCAGTCTTCAACCTTTTAAGTCTGACACGTAAAGTACTTTGAACTATTTGTATACACTAGTTCAGTTTGTATCTAATTTAGTATAATGACTAGGGATGGCAATGTGCCCCGTCCCCGTCGGGGATCCCCGTCCCCGATGGGAAAATTTTGCGGGGATCGGGGACGGGGACGGGGAATTTTTACAATTCCCCGCCGGGGACGGGGACGGGGACGGGGATACCCCTCCCCGCCCCGCCCCGTCCCCGAATTAATATATATATATATATATATATATATATATATATATATATATATATATTACTAATTAACTAATTTTATAATGTTAGATTGGAATATTTAGTATGTTAACAGTATACATACATTAACATAGCAACAGTATACTAATTCATTTTTAACATTATTATACTGTTTATACTGTTAAATTAGTATATTGTTTTTTTTTTTTGAAAATCAATTAGTATATTGTTAGTATAATGAATTAGTATAATGTTAATTAGTATTATGTTAATTAAGTAATGAACTAAATGAAATTAGTATACAAACTATTTGAAGAACATTATACATTTGGACTATTTTTAATTTGTATTTGTTAAAAAAATGCACTAAAATTGTACTTTGACTAGAAGTTGATCGGGGGACGGGGAATTCCCGTCCCCGCCAAATTCCCCGCGGGGACGGGGATGGGGAGTTTTTCCCCTTCCCCGCCGGGGACGGGGACGGAGACGGGGACGGGGTCGGGGTGGCGGGGACGGGGACGGGGATACCCCTCCCCGCCCCGCCCCGCCCCGTTGCCATTCCTAATAATGACTGAACTACATATTCAAACTTAACAATATAGAGAATTAAAAAAAAAAAAACAATCTTTTTAACATCTTTTTTCAAACAATCAATTTAACAAAATTGGACTTCTCGATTTTAATTTATGTGTCCTGAAAAAATCAACTACGGAGTACCCTTCGTCTTGGTTGTTGTACCTCTGACAAAAAAATTGTCGACTCTTCTCTTTCGAGTAAACCAAAAGGAAATAACCTAACAAGCAGCTTCGAGGAAGGATCACACATTCACACGTTCACATTCACCAGGCTCCGCAAAGACCCGACCCGACCCAATAGTACTCCTTCGGTCCTTCCTTTTATTCGAGGCCTATTTGAAAAATCATGGAGCTTCTTACACGAAGAAATTCGCCATTGCCAGAGCTGATTGACCTACAATTCAACTGCCCTAATCAATTTTCACGCCATCGGTTTTAGAAGGTCAGTTCAGTTCCGGAATCAAAACCCTAGTATTGTATGTTGTTAACCCTAGGGCTGGGATTTTATCGGCTCTGTATATAGGGGTATGTGAAATTGCATTTTGTGTGTTAGATAATGAGACAATTTTACACTAGAAGAAGTCCCAGAATTCGTGGGTTGTTTAATGGGTTATGCTCTTTGGCCTTAATATTCTTATTCTACAACGGGGAATATATTTTGAGAAATCCACGTCTTCAGCAATCATCTTCTTCCATTGAATGGATGTCAAAAAGCGGGGTTCATGCTTGGTCAAACCCTATGAGAGTTATCCGTCGCGGAATGGTAGAACTGAACCTTAATTCTTCATCGGGTCACGATGATTTGTCCATAGAGAAGCATGATGTCTGTAGTGGATTATCTGATCATAGGGGGTATGAGAGTGGTTGTGACTTCTTGAAGGCTCACCCACAATGCACGACTGGAGGGTTCTTTGATTACGTAAAGTTCTATTATTGTGGTTGCAGTGAAAGTGGATGGGCTTATCTAGTATTTGCTATCTGGCTCGTTACGCTATTCTATCTTCTGGGTAACACTGCTGCGGATTACTTCTGTTGTTCCTTGGAGAAGCTTGCAAGTTTGCTGATGCTGTCTCCGACCGTGGCGGGTGTTGCTTTGCTCCCCCTTGGAAATGGTGCTCCTGATGTCTTTGCCAGTATTGCGGCTTTTGTAGGGACGGGTGCTGGAGAAGTTGGCCTTAATAGTGTTCTGGGTGGGGCTGTGTTTGTAACGTGCATTGTAGTTGGAGCTGTTTCTATTTGCGTGGCTGATCAGGATGCTCAGATTGATCGCAAATGCTTTTTTAGGGATATTGTGTTTTTCATTGCGACTCTTTTCTCGCTTTTGTTGATCCTGATTGTTGGTCGGATAAGTGTTTTAGCTGCCGTGGCGTTTTTATTGATTTATGTTGTTTATGCTTTTGCTGTTGCCGCTAATGAGATTTTGAGGAAACATGCTCGGAGGTTGAAATTGGATTCTATCACGCCACTGCTTCCAGTAAGAGGAACTGTATTTTCTCCCGGAATGGAAGAGGATTACTCCGTCTATAGCCCTTTTCTTGAAACTGAGACAGAAAGTGGTGGTGATCAGTTACAAAGCTCCCTTCCACAGTGGATGTGGGCTTCGAATGTGGCAATATATTCAAATCAGACAATTAGGGTGTCCGAGAGTGAGTGGCCTGTATGGGGATGGAATGACAAGGACTTTGAAGTCGAGCAAACATCATTCTCCTGGTCCAAGTTATGGTCGTTACTGGAGATTCCAATGACAGTGCCAAGACGATTAACAATTCCCCTAGTTGAAGGGGAAACTTGGTCAAAGTTCTATGCAGTAGCCAGTGCTTCTCTCGCTCCAATTCTTTTGGTATGTCTCTGGAGTAGTCAAGACGATGTGAGTAATCATAGCAAACTTATAGCATTTATTATTGGCGTTTTAGTTGGTTGCACACTTGGTCTTCTTGCGTACAAGTATACAAGGCCAGATCATCCACCTCAGAACTTCTTACTTCCATGGGTTCTGGGTGGTTTCGTAATGAGCATTGTCTGGTTTTACATGATTGCCAACGAGCTTGTAGGTTTGTTGGTTGGATTAGGCGTGATTCTGGGGGTGAATCCTTCAATCCTTGGGTTGACCGTACTGGCATGGGGAAACTCAATGGGCGATTTGGTTTCAAACGTCGCCTTGGCAATGAACGGTGGGGATAGTGTGCAGATTGCCTTGTCGGGATGTTACGCTGGCCCAATGTTCAACATTCTTATTGGTTTGGGAATCTCAATGTTCCTCGGAGCCTGGTCTGAGAAACCCGGTTCCTACGTGCTTCCATTAGACAAAAGCTTGTATTTCACAATGACTTTCCTTATGTTGGGACTAGTGTGGGCTCTCATTGTCCTTCCTCGAAATGATATGCGCCCTAACAGAACGCTCGGTGGTGGACTGCTCATCATCTATGTGATATTCCTGACTGTTAGGCTGAGCAGCGCAATGGGAATCATTCCGTTATCTGGTCTTCACTGACTAGATTAGCATGTATAAAATGTTCTAAAATCTCGAGATTGTGTAACACTAGCTGTTCAACGGAGCCTTGATGTATTTAAACGAGTATCTCAATGGAAATCAGGTACGAATTCCATGCAAAAGTCATCTGCCAGCTTATTCTATCTACTATCTGCTATCTAAATGAAAATTTTATTCTTTGACATTATATCATCAAGTAATCCTCCATATAAGTGATGTAATGATTGTGCTTGATTTGAAGAAAATTCATGTCTAAATCACTTTAGTATGATGATCAAACACAGCCCTCATTAGCCTGCTGGTCCTCTCTGTTTTTGAACAATCTCCTTGCCTCCTTGAAATTTTGTGTAATTTTATTATCCAGTTCTAGGAAAAGAAAACTAACTAACCAGAGGATCTTATAATCAAATTATTTAAAATCATATAAAGAGTTGTCTCATACAAAAGTCATAATCAAATATACATCCCTTATAATCAAATTATTTAAAATCTATTCAAATTAACCATTTTAATGCTTATGCTGGCTCATATAATTTAAATAAAATAAATATTACATAAACATGTATAATTTCATAACATAACATTATTCTCTTTATTACATTATTATATTTTCATAATATTTTTTACTATATATGGTAAACTAAAAACAAATATTGAGTTGGCAATAATCATATTATAAATTCATGAGATCCGCGTGTGTATATATAGACACACACATTCCAAAACCCTTCACACTTTCAAGATGGCTTTCAATCCCAATGACAAAAGTCAAAATCAGGATAGAAATCAACCCCGCTCCATCGCCCCCGCCACATTTCAGATTAAGATTCGTCGGAAGTTTTCAGTGAGGCGAAGCTATCGGAAGGCGCGAGGCGTGAGACCCGAAAGCTTGAGAACTAAAAGAGGATTGTTTTCGAGATTTTTCAGTGAAGATCGTGCGAAGAAGATGGTTATGAAAGTGAAAGGTATGATTAAGGGCATGATTGATGGTTCGTTGCAGCAACCGATTCCCCCCATTGCTGTTGCTATTTTGGGAGGGTCGCCCAATTCCTACTCCAAAGACTAATGGAATGTTTTTGGTGTCTCCCCTAGAATTAATTTTTATTTAAAATATATAATGGAAAATGGTTAAATGAGTTCTTTGATTTGTTTGAAAAAAATTTTCAATTGCTTGAATTATGTGGACATCTTTTCTTTTGCCATCAATTTATTTTTAAAAGAAATTTTTTTCTAGTGATTATCCATTAATTTTCTGTTAAGTTAGAGATGAGAAGAATTTATGATTGCGGATTTGTAATTATATGAATGAAGATGGAAGGACAAATACAAATTTCTTTGTCCATTGATGTTGAGGAGGGTCGATTAGATTTGTGACGGAGGATACAAATTCTTGTTTGTGAAAGAGAACGAGGACCTTCCTCATATAGATTTGGATGAGAATGAAGGGTTTCACCTTCATCATGGGCCAAGAACGTCTATCCAAGGGCAACAATCATGATTTTTTTCTAGGGGCGATCTTGGTTCGCATTGAAGCGAATTTAGGGTGAATTCACATTCATTCGCTAAAGGTTGACTAGAAAAATTTTATCCACATTCACGTTTGTTAGTGGTATACAGATCCGATCCAATCCAATTCGCTAATGATGAATTCGGCAGATCGGAGGTGGAGGTGGATATGATGATTGATTTTAGGTTTTAAAAATATAAAAATAAAAATCACAAATTAGGGGTGTAGATCCAATCAAATTCCCTAGGCAAAAACTTGTGTGAGACCGTCTCACCATGAGACGAGTCGAGTCGGGTCGGGTCAAGATGGAAATGTAACACTTATATGCACAAATGCAATACTAATCAGGAATAAAATTTTTTTTACTTATAAGAGTAAATGTAATACTTTTAAGGGAAAATACAATATTTTTATATTTCGATTTAAAAGTATTACATTTTTCCTCAAAAGTATTATATTTGCCCTTATAAGTAAGGGGCACTTGTCAATATTATTTATTATGAAAAATGTATTACTTTTTCTCTTATAAGTAACAAAAATTGTATTCTTGATTAGTGTTATATTTATATATAACCTTTTAACATGACATAGCATCCATAAATGTGTCAAAAATTATTATACAAATAATATCCATTAAGTTTTAAAATCACTCGAAGGCAGCTATGGTAGCTTTTATCCTTTTAATCTCGGATAAAAAAAAAAAAGAAGACATTTTTAATAGTTATAAAAATATTACTGTTCTTTTTTATTTAGAGTACAGTAGTCAACATTTTTATTATTGAATATCGTTAAATTGTTTCAATATTATTAAATTGATAGATGCATGCATTATATTGTCATATTGTGTGGATGGTGATGACACTAATTTGTTGTGTTAGATAATGTTGGGAAGAAGTGAATGAAACGATGAAAACGTGGTGTCTCTTGGTTTTTTTTTTTTTTTTTTTGTGAACTTTACTAACTCTATTAGAATGCAGTATCTGTTTATAACTACTTTCTCAACACATTGAAGCACAAGAGTCAATATTGACTCCACTGAGACTCGAACCCACTACCTCTCATATAAAGGGGAAGGGTTTGATGCCACTAGACTACAAGGTCCTTGGCTCTCTTGGTTTTGATATGTAGTAGTTGAAGTCATTGTCTAAAAAGAAAGCACTATTCCACCATATATGGCGTTAAATTAGCTGCAAGTCCCCATTAATTAGTGTAGCTAATATAAGCTAAAGACTTGTTCCATGGACAAACAGCCAAAAGGGGACCCCATCATTCAGATATTTATATTATGCTTGTTCTACTCATCATCAATTGCTTCCCCACTACATCAATACATCCTTCCTCTTTAATTACTTTCTTCTAGCCACGAAATTATAGAAAATGTTACTTTGTAGGTATATCATACCAATTCACACCAGTATTTCTGTCCGAGGGTGTGCATTGAGTAAATCTCGTCTTGTTATCCCCACTACAAGAAAAATCGCGGTTCGCGACGAAAAAATTCCGTTGCAAAAACGCGAAATTCTATTGCGAATCTCGTTTTGCGACAGAATTCATTTCGTAGCCTCCAGGCTTGTCGTATTTCATTTCACAACGAAATTAAATCAAATAATTCGTTGCGAGCGGTGGCGACAAAAAATGACGGCAACGGAATTTTCTGTAGCGAAGTAGGCAACGGAAATTATTCTGTCGCGGTTTTGGAAACATAAATGTTTCTTTTCGTCGCCATCACATGAAAAAATATTCAGTCACCATTTCCGTCACAAAATCACGACGAAACACATTCCGTCACAAAATCGCGACGAAACACATTCCGTCACAAATTGACAATGGATTATGTTCCGTCGCGATTCGCTATTTTTCTTGTAGTGCCTAGCTCTAAAAAGTTCATAAAAAGGTAAATCAGCTTAGGTTATCCAACAAAGAATGTGAATAGGCCCGCCCATTGAGAGTGAAACTTAAAATCTTGTGATTATCAATGCAACAATCTGACCAATGTGTTGGTATTTTGTTATTTTGATGTGATGAATTTGAAGTAAAATTAAACACATCATTTAATTCTCAATAGAACAAAACATGTATTTTAACTTATACCAAGAATAAATTGACATGGTAACAATGAAGGCTTTAAAATTTTCTGAGTTATATTACCCGGTAATAAGAACAATTAAAAGATGGGGAAGATCATTTCTCCTACTTTTCTAAGAAATGTCAAATGGTGGTTGTTGAAATTTTGGAATTTATGTAGGCTCTAAAGAAACACATTGATTTAGAAAAATCCCTCTTTGGCATGTTTCCTGCAAATTTCTTACCTAACCTGCATGCAGTACAATGAGTCCTTGAACATTATTGAAGGTAATACTTGTGTTTGGAATAAAAGGAATTGAATTGGTATTCTTTTAAATATGTCTCGATTTCAAATTAATTATTACGTGAATTGAAAGAAATGACACTCGTTGAAAAAGTTGTTTGCGTGTAAGATGAAAGAGTAATTTGATTATTAGTAAGAAGTTACCGATGGTTTGGCTCAAATATTAGAAATTTAGAATCGAAATCGTAATGAGAATCAACTATTTGGTAATTGTAATGAGTTCAAGTAAAAGAATTTAAATTTCTTTGTTTGGTAATAAATACGAATGAAATTAAAATACATATATATGTGTGCGTTAAAGTTTCATATTTTCATACTAATCCTAAGTCATAAGCCCCATAACTTAACCTTGCTCAAGAATTGCTGGATGAGGTAAATCTTGAGTCGCCCAAACTGCCTCTCAGTGACTGCATGCACAAGGGATCCATCTCACACTTTCGTCAACTTGGGGAGCCCAATGACCCAAACTCTGGCAAATTATTTTATGGACCCGGGTCCAAAATACACAATTTATATATTGAATGTTCACAATTTGAATTGTGAACATTCACTAGGTAAATTATGACGGGTCCATCTTGCAAGGTGGACCCGAGTCTATGGTATAACTATTGCCAAACTCTAGCCTGGAGAGCCTTAGTTGGAAAAATTTTCTGTGAAATATGAACACAAGATACATTATTTTTAATAATATACTAAAAGTACATTATTTGTATACTGAATGTACATTATTTGATAGTATACAAAATAAAATACTTTCAGCAGTCAAATAATATATTTTACGTATACAAGTGTACTTTTAGTATATTAAAAATGTACTTTTTTTTTAATGATCTGCACAGCTGCGTGGACTATAGTCTATAGAATAATGATTGGCCCTAGTTCCAAAATGTTGTTGGTGGAAGTCAAACACTCAAACCCCTGTCGCTAGACCATTGACTTTAAGCCAAGTGATCTACCACTTGAATGCATGAACAATGATCTTTCTATTATTTTCTCTTTTCTTTCTTCATTTTTTATTCTATTGTTCAAAAGTATGGGGTAATAAGGATAATGAGTTTTATAATTAATTAATAATTTGAATTCAATAATAGGATAACAAAAGTAGGCAAACAAACATGATAATGAATATCAGATTTGATAGTAAGATACAAAATTTTTCAACCAAATACCACTCTAATATTATGGTTGTTTATTCTACTTTTAGCTTATTGACTATAATCACTTTTATTGCTAATTTTGTGAAAAGATTCGTCTTACAAGTTACAACCATAGACGTAACATACATACATAGGGCAAGGGGCTAAGGGGCCTCTAATCTGTGTATTTTTTTTTTATTTTTTTTTTTAATAATAAATAAAGATTTAAACACATGATCTTAAATTTTTCATTTAATATTAGATTCAATTAATCATCACAACCCTTTGGAATAAAAATTCAATTAATGCATATTGATGGAAAGTATTGAATAAGTTTATACTCTGTAATTAAATTACATATAAGGACCCAATACTTGAAGGACACTAGCCCAAGACTAGCTCAAGAGGGATTTTTTAAAAAATAAAAAATAAAAATAAATTATGACTCATGATTTCAAATTTCAATACAATGTTTTGAGCTATATATATAAAATCAGCAAAGCATATGAATATTCACTTCATATATTAAGGGTCATTATTTTTTTTTTTTAATTTTGCCTGAGTCTATAAAATGATAAGATCGATCATAATACACAGATCGAAGTAGAGTTTAACTAGAATACACTTTATAAAAGAACTAGGAGTTAGTTTTGTATCATAAGACTTCCTAATAAAAATGTCATCAATTTTGAGGTTGAAGAGTACATCTTTCGTGAGAAGAAATAACATCAACTTGTTTAAATTTGATCAAAATTAAACACGTTACATGTCAAGGTATTTTGGATTAAAAGTGAAACATATTTTTAATAAATGAACATTATAAGTAAAATTGGTAAATATCAAATAAGTTCTCTCTCTCTCTCTTTTTTTTTTTTTTTTTGAAAAAATGTAATTAAATCCGAAACATTATCACTAATCCATTCAAACTATATGATTTGTCTGATTTTGTTGACACATGATGGCTTCCTATGTGGCTTCCACATAACAAAGATGTGTGTAAAATAAGCAAATGGTTCCTACTCATGCTCCTAGCAATGGAGGTCACATGTTCGATCTAATTGCATTATATTTTATATAAAAAAAAAATGAAAATAAACTTATTTGACCCTCATTATTATTAAGTAAACTTTAAAATAGCAAGTTTTACTTTTAGCCATCTAATTATTTTGGTATTATCACATTTAATCCTATTCTTTTAATTTTGTCTTATTAGACGTTTATTTGCTAGTCAGAATTAATCATCTATTTAAAATTTTGTCATTTCACTTTTTAATAAAAAGGACTACCATGTAATTTTATCATTCAACTTTCTTACCCAACATGTCATTTCTCTCACTCTGATTTTTTGTATGCTCTTTTAATGAATAATGAAAACACAAGTTTGCTATATTTATTAAGGGATGGAATAACAAAATTTTAAAAGGAAAACGAATTCTAACAAGCAAATTAAATTAAAATGTAATATGGCAATTTTTTTTTTCCTAAAGTAAGACTAAATATAATAAAGGCCTAGGACCTTGTGGTCCAGTGACATCAAACCCTTCCCTTTATACGAGAGGTGGTGGGTTCGAGCCTCAGTGGAGGCAATACTTACTCTTGTGCTTCAATAGGTTGAGAAAGTAATTATGAACAGATACTGCATTGTAATAGAGTTAGTAGTATTCAAAAAAAAAAAATAATAAAGTGACAAGTGTTCTACACTACATGAACGGAATGGAAGTACTATGTTCATTGCATGCCACAAATTTTTGATTTTTCATTAATTGAAGAGTACATACTACAGAGCGATGGGTACTGGCAACAGTACTTACACCACACATCCTTCCATGTACTACTCTATGTCTCTATCTAATTATTACTCAATACATTAATAATTGCATGCTTCATGAGTTCATGTGAACTACAAAATTACGTTACTCCATACTTACGAAAAAAATATTTAAGGTGTATTTAGAAATCAGGAAAATGATTTCTGAAAAATAATTTTTAGAAAATGAGTTATTTTTGGAAATATATTTTCATTTTAGTGTTTGGTTGCATTTCAGAAAGTTGTCTTAGTGTGTTTGATTCATTTTTCAGTGTGTAATTAAACATTTTAATTGTTTTGTTTAGAATGTAACAACATTTATAATAATATAATAAAAATTTTAATATAATAAAAAATAACTAATAAGATATTGAAATAACTAACCAAATCTTGCAATTCAAAATAATAATAATAATAATAATAATAATAATAAGTGGTGGCGCGGTGGTGATGGTGGTGGTGGTAGTGGTAGTGGTAGTAGTGGTGAGGTGTGGTTGTAGTGGTGGCGGCGGCGGCGACAGTGGTAGTGGTAGTGGTGGTGGTAGTAATGGTAGTAGTGGTGGTGGCGACAGTGGTAGTGGTGGTGGTGGTGGCGGCGGAGGCGACAGTGGTAGTGGGGGTGGTGGCGGCGGTAGTGGTAATGGTGGTGGTTGTGGCGACGACAATGGTAATGGTGGTGGTGTGAAAATTGAAAAATGGCTTCCCCCAAAATAGAGGGGAAATCATTTTCCAAGAAAATGATGGAATTTTTCTTTGACTCACATTTTTCACTCTTTACCAAACACTGAAAACCCGAAAAATGAGAAAGCATTTTCTGAGTTACCAAACGCACCCTTAAAAAACTAAAAATAAACCTTCAGTATATTAAAAATGAACATTATGTTAGTGGTCCATATTAATCGTGGTCGACGATATAATGATTGCTCTCAGACAAATTATACTATAAAACTCTAGTCCAAATTACAATGCGGACGGCTAATAAATGTTCATTGTTTGTTTTTAATGCACTGAATGCTCATTTTTCAGATAATATAATATATCTAAAAATGAACATTCAGACTTCAATATTATACTAAAAATGAACCTTCAAAAAAATAAACATTTAATGTATTAAAAATAAATATTCTGTCAGTGGTCCATCTTTCTAGGTAGAAAGGTTACAAGTGGACCATGGTACACGGTATGATGATTGATACTCACATTAACCCAACAATTTCAAACTTTAGATTTATGGTGTGTTTGGTTCGCACATAGAAATCAAAATCGGAATGAGAATCAAATATTTGGTAATGGTAATTGATTTTAGTGAAAGTACTTTGCATGTTTGGTAGTAGAGTGGAATTGAAATGATTACAAATATTGATGTTTGGTTGTGTATGACCATATAATGAAAATAAATATTTTAAAAATACAAAAAAAAAATAAAATTCAATGCTATTGATCCTAATATAATCACATCAAAAGTATCAATAGGAACAAAAAAAATCAAAACAAAAATCTAAAATTAAAGTACTCATCCAAATTTTAAAATGAGATTACCAACAAGAAAATGGAATGATATCCCTTTTTAATTAGGGAATGATATTTTTAATTGAAAAGATAATCAAATCCCATAATTGTGTTTTAAAAAATTGTCAACCAAACACTAATTATGATTTTGATTTCCATTCCTAGTGTACTGTGTAAACCCATTAATAAAACACACCCTTTGTTCATTTCTATTTTATGTTTTCTTTTTAACTTTTTTTTCCATATGTTTTAAATGTATAAGTAAACATATTTTGCCAAAGACTTTGTGGTTAAATGACAGTTGTGGCTCTCTAAAATGGAAGGTCACAAGTTTAAATCCCAGTCACGTATTAATTCAACAGAGACAGTGTGCTAAAACAAAAACTATTCACTTTTTGACGAGATAAGATTTAAAAAAAAAAATATCTCATACAACACACAGATTCAAGTTTACATTTCTAGGTTGATTTCAAAAAAAAAAAAAAAAAAAAAAAAAGAGTTTACATTTCTAGGTTCTAGTTTACTGTTTGCCAAAACGTTCTTAAGTCAAAACGTGCACCAATATGTGAACAATTTCCACCCTTTAAATTATTAGAAAATTTTAAACTTCCTTAACTATCAAACCACCTCTTAAGTTTGGTTAAGATTTAAGAACCCTTTATTTTATTAAAAATTCATAAACTAAATCTATATTACTAATGATTGAAACATAAAAAAAAAAGTATCTATCATTCCTTATTATTATTATTATTATTATTTGAAAGCTTTTTTTTTTTTTTTTTGAGAATATTATTATTTGAAAGCTTATTATTATTATTATTATTTATTAAAAAAAAACTTTTTCAACCTTTTGTTTCTTTGAAAGGGTACTTTTCAACTTTTAAAAAGTAAAAACATATATACGATGGTAAGATAAATCAAAATATTTTTCTAAATTAGGAACAAGTCTACTGAAAAGTTGAATTTGTCAATGACTCAATGCTATAGTTTTAGTCTCAAGTTAACGTGTATGCCAATCAACTAAGCAAGCGTTATACATTCATAAGAAACCTTTTTTTTTTTTTTTAAATTATAAACATATATTTTGACCATTATTACTGGACATTTATCATTTACAAATTTCTTTTTAATTAATCTACTTGAAGTTTATAATATTTGGAGTTAGGTACATAGGCAATTTAATTTAAATATAAAGTTAAGTAGGTTGGGTCCCTATACATTTATAGAATTTTTATTTTAAAAAAAATGATATTTTTAATTTATTACTCATTTACTTGTAACTAGGGCTGCTAATAATTAAATTCATCGAATTCACATTCATTAATAGTGGATGAGATATAAATTCACTTGAAGGAATCATGACAGTAGCATATTTTACTTTCTAAAATTCGTTATATATATATATATATATATATATATATATATATATATATATATATATATATATATATATATATATATAATGAATATTTATTGATTTATTTGTTTGAATGGTTGAATGGATTTTTTTATTTTGAATTAAATAATTAAATATTTGGTTCTTTATTTTTAGAGTCTGTTTGGAAATTTGTTTTTTTTTTTAAATGATTTTTTTAAATGATTCATTTTTGGAAAAAATAATTTAATTTTCTATTGTTTGACTAAAGGTCAAAAAAACTACTCCGGTATTTTTTTTGTTTGACTGAAAGTTAAGAAATTATATTTTTTAAGGCAAAAACTTGTGTGAGACCGTCTCATCGTGATATCGACGGGTCGGGTCGGGTCAAGATGAAAATGTAATACTTATATGCGCAAATGTCATACTTATATACTCAAATGTAATACTAATCGGGATTAAAATTTTTGCTACTTATACGGGTAAATGTAATACTTTTAAGGGAAAATACAATACTTTTACATTTCGATTAAAAAGTGTTACATTTTCCCTCAAAAGTATTATATTTTCCCTTATAAGTAAGGGACACATGTCAACATTATTTATTATGAAAAATGTAATATTTTTTCTCTTATAAGTAACAAAATTTGTATTCTTGATTAGTATTATATTTGAGCATATAAGTATGACATTTGCACATATAAGTATGACATTTGCATGGTGTTTCGACCCGACCCGACTCACGAATAAGGATCCGTGAGACGGCCTCACACAAGTGCGATCCATTTTATAATGTTTTTTTTTTTTTTTTTTTTTGAAAATGAACATATTATTTTTCGGATTTCGTCTAAACGGACCCTTAATATATCATTTGAAAATATTATTGTTATTTTAATTTTTGAGTGATTAAATAGTTGAGAATCTATATTAAAATTTAATTTAATTTTTTTAAAAAAGCTTATGATTCATTGTACGATCCGCATATAATCTGTCTTGGGCAAGTAGGATTGGATTGGATTTATACCCACGGTTCCGCCTCCAATCATTATTGCATGGACCATGGTCCACACAGTTGTGTAGACCAAAAATAAAAAGTACATTATTTTTGTACTGAAGGTACATTATTTTTGTAGGTACATTATTTTAGGGTACATTATTTTTGTATTGAAGGTACATTATTTGATATATACTATCAAATAATGTACCTTCAGTACAAAAATAACGTACATTTTATTTTTGGTCCATGCAATAATTCGCCTCCAAATTTGTTTCCATCCGCTTTGGCGCTTTGCAAACACCTTTACTTGTAATCATGTCGTAGATTTAATCTTTAATTTAGTGATGATGTAAAATTCTTTCATTAAGGTTATAGATCATTATTATGAATTGTTAAAGTGATAAAGTATATATCAAAGTCTCATAAAAACATGTATAATATAGTCACATATGTTCCTTATTCCTATAGAAACGTCTTATAGACAAAAAGTATGAAGTTTGATTTCATTGGTCAACGTTCTCCCGTCAATGCTAAATGCATGGCTACAAGTAGTCTCGACCAAACTTTCGTCAAATATAAAGTTGTTTACGAAATTAAATTATATTCCATAGTTTCTTATTGCAATTGTCTTGCCGCAAATAGGGTGACAATATAATTCTTTTTTCTTTTCTTTTCCCAAAACAAAAAATTATTATTAAACATAATATTGGAAAAAGAAAAAAAAAAAGTGGTTTTCAATTCAAATCATAAAACTATTGAATTGCCGCGCCAAATTAAGTAAGATTATCTGGAAATAACATGAATGTAAAAATTGATAGTTTTTTCTTCGATCACTCAACAGTTTGATTTAGCGGTTTTGACGTAGATTTGACAATTTGTTGTAAATGGATTGACAATTTATCATATAAGTAATAGACATTTTATATATTATTACTATTACATTTTTCAGTATAAGTATCACATTTGATATTGGTCTGACCCGTCTCACGGACAAGTATCCGTAAGACAGTCTCATACAAGTTTTTGTCCTTTGGGTCACACTTGTGTGAGATCCGTGAGACGGGTCGGATATGATCAATATGAAAATGTAATACTTATATTGAAAAATGTAATACTAATTAAAAATAAAGTGTTTGTTACTTTAAGGGAAAATGTAATACTTTTATATTTCGATGTAAAATATTACATTTTTCATCAAAAGTATTACATTTTCCATTATAAGTAATATTGTCAAATATTTATTACTTATAATGAAAAATATAATACTTTTGAGGAGAAATGTAATATTTTTAAATCAAAATGTTAAAGTATTACATTTTTCTTCAAATGTATCACACTTTTCTCATATAAATAATAAACATTTTATTCGTTATTAATATTACATTTTTCAGTGTAAGTATTACATTTGATCTTAATCCGACCTGTTTCACAAACAAGGATCAAACAAAGATATGTGATACGGTACGATCCCGCACAAGTTTTTACCCTCGTGTATATATATATATATAGAAAATAAAGGTTAGCTGAATTGAAAACAAATAAATATTAACATAATTAAAATTAATTACATATTAATCTCTCATACAAAAGTGATATTAAAAAAAAAAAAAGTTAAATTCCCTAAAGACTGTTTGGCAAATTCCACGATGTGTAAGAGTTTTCGAATGAAAAACGATTACTGCCCAAGTTAGATACGTGGGCCCAATTTTAATTGAAATTTAGAATTCGAATTTTTAATAAGTTTGGACTCTAAAATTAGAGATTCTCTCATGGTTTATGATTTGATAATTGATGAATAAAATAAATTGTGAGATGTATTTGAATTGACCTACAAATTCTTAAATATTTATAAATTAGGAGACGAGTTTTTGTTTTCGACATTAGGTACTTTTCAAATGTGAGTATCTTCAAATTTATTTTTTAAACATCTATTTTAATTAGGTTATTAATTACTGTAATGTTATTCCTAAAATATTATTCTCACATTATTATCAAATTTTAATTTTACGGTACTATATCAAGTCATTGTTACATTATATATTACTATTAATTATTATTTTAAAACTCATTTAAAAATTAATATTTCAGTCCAATGATCACCGGATCGTACACTATTTCTACGATATTTAGTTATTACCCGTACAATACAACCTATCAAAACCCAGTCATTTGATAACCACTGCATTAATGAATGGATTAATCAATGCCAATTGGCCCCATAGCTAGATGTTGTCAAGAGGATAACACACACACATGACACATGATCACTACCAAAATATATGATGATAGAAAAAAGATATCTTCATTATATTCCTTCTATCTCTTAAAATCTCTCTCCTAAATTTTAAATTTTGGGTGATCTTTATAGAAATTGGCCCCCTTACTAGTTACTACAGATTTTTGATAAGTCATCGAAATGACTAAAAGTGTCTAAAAACTTATAGTCTATGATGTTAAATGACAAAAACGATAATTTGAGACTAAATTTGAAATTGTCACCAAAGACAAGAGACTTCTGGTGCAATTAATAAAGAAAGTTATAGAGGGTAAAATTGTCCTTCTAGCTAATTTGCCATGAAAAACAAAATATATCAATAGGGAAGAGTGAAAAACTTTTTCTACGGAGAAAAAGTCATTTTTTCTCAAATTGAAGGAAAAATGAAAATGTCAAATAAGACATCGAAGGGTGTGACAAATTAAAATTAAAATTAAAGAGAACTATAGACATGCAAACTCAAATAGTGATGAGTAGAATTTTTTAATTTTTTATTTTTTGTGAAAAAAAAAAACTTTTAGATATATTTTTTTAAAAAAATAAATTTAAAAAATACTCCATTTAATAAAATGTTGAAGTTCCTATTTGAAAAAAAAAAAAAAAAAGAAAAGAAAAAAAAAGCAGCCAAACCGGCGGCAGAATAAGCCGTTTGAACAAGAAGAATTGAAGCCGCCATATTAAATTTTCTAAAGTTTTCAGTATTATAATTTGACCCACTGCACTATTGAAATCTTTTTCCACTATCACCATTTTGTTTGTATTGTCAATTTCGTCCATCCCTATCCCTATCCCTATCCCCCATTAAAAACATTCCAAAAGGACGAAAATACCCTTTCATGCCTCTAAAGGAAAATGGTGCCTTTTTTTTTGGTTAGACCATGAGGTGTCCCGAGCAGACCCTAACTCATATAAGACACCTTTAAGCCCGTACCATACTCAACCTAATCTCCATTCGCACCGGCCCGACCCAATTAAAGGGACTGACCTCTCTTAAGGGACAAGAGTTCTCGGCCACTCACGCCAACCAAGCTGGTTAAAATGGTGCCTTTAAAATAAAACTTTTTCTTTTTATTGACATTGGCCTGAGTTAGAAGCAATTGAGTTTTCTTACCAATGATTTGAGTTAGAGGTGATTAAATCTAATCTAATTATGATGAATTATTTCACACTTTTTTTTTTTTTGGTTAAAGACCTTATAATCATATATTAGATATATGAGCCTCTATAAAAAAAATTCAAGATTTATTATATGTTTAAAAAAATATGGATAAGAGTATAAGACATAAGAGTCCAATAATAAGACCTTTAATTATTTAAAAAATTAAGATAAAGCCAATAAATTTATATAAAAAAAAAAAGATCAGAGTTTCAAATAGACATCAAACTTGAAAACAACATGCAATTATATATATATATATATATATACTTATTGTTTGCAAATAAACGACAAATTAATTGTTGGTAAATTTTTAATTTTTTTTATTAATTTACTATCATGGCTAGTTGTCATGGGAGTTTAGTCCTGGATTTGATTTTTGCTTATTTATTTATTTATTTATTTTTGGAAGAAGGCCAAATTCTTGTCATTTTCTTTCAGATGAAAAGAAAATGAAAACATGATTTCCATATTCTTCTCATTTGAAATACGATAAATTCTTGTCCTCTTTCAAATAGGAGGAAGACAACCAATATAATGCACTTCCTCTTCCTCTATCTAAAAAAAAAGGGACAAAATTTCATTGTCTAATTATCTTCTTCCAATCTTCTAAATTGAAATAAGATAAATCTAAGAATTTAAGTAATTATTGTCATGATAACAAAAATTTAAAACATAAATTATCAATTTCAACAATAATAATGATGATGTTAGATGCTTATTGTGATGTTACATCAATATATAGTTTTTTAATTTAATATTTGATTCGATGGTTAAGCTAACATTTACTTGTAATAATAATAAAAATGATCTAATTGCATATTTATTTTCTTGAATTTAGAGATTTATTTAATTTTTTTAGTTTAATAACCTAACTGTATTTTTTTAAATAGTTGAAAATTCTATTTTACCTTTATTTAAAAAACAACGATAACTAATGCATGTGCATTACACTAAGTTGCGAGTCGCTCTGTTTGTCTCAAGATTTCACCCCTCGTCTATACACTATGCGCACAACTGCACAATGAGTATTCATCACATCTAATCAGTCAAGGCCTCCCAATGACCATACCCCATGTTCTCACTGCGATTCAAGCACGACACTACCGCTGAAGCAAGACTTTAGGTGATTGGTCAAACCAATTGAGTTAACCCCGCAAGCACAATGATTGATATTTTAACATGCACATCCCCAATTTATATAGTACTACGCCATTAGTATTCTCAAGTTCATCTGTTTATTTCGATAGAAAAATTTTATTGATCATATTTCACTTTTAGTCTTTGATTATTTTCATATTTTGAGTTTATAGTATTATTACATTTAATCATACTCTTCTAGTTGAGTTTCATTTACTTGCTACAATTAATCCCTCAACGACTAAAAGTGGGATTTGCTCAAATGTTATTATTTGTTCATCCAACTAACAATTCAACAGGGGCTTCATTGCCATTTTCTGTAAATAAGGGGTGGAAACTGTAATTATGAAAAAAAATAGTATAGGAAAAACGAATAATCCCTATCCATATGAGTTTGACTGAATTATTTCACAAGTCTGATACCGCGTTTGCACAGAACTTCTCCGTTTTGACTCGCCGATCAGTGGAGACTCAGTTTTGACTAGCAGTTAATTGAGACAACTTGTAGAAGAGTAAACTTTTTTTTTTTTTTTTAAATAATAGTTTTAAGAACAAATAAGCTCCAACATTTTAAATAGTTTTTTTTTTTTTTTGAAAATAAATAGGTTTTTTCAAACTTAAAAAATTTAAATAAATAATTGAACCAATTGGTCCATTTTTACCATATAAACATTGTCATAATAACGTCAGTCAATATAGAATAATCGATAAATATAAAAAACATCACGTTAGTTAATAAAATTAGAAAGAAAAATAAGATTATTTTTTTTTGTTTGTGTGCAAAGTGTAATTGCATCATAAACCTTGATGGTTATTTGTAAATTAATTAATTTTATTGAGCATTTAATAAATAAAATACAAATGTGTATTCATTCAACTATCAATTTAACTTTATAGTTAGAATATAATATATTTTCAATTGAGTTAATACTTTTTTGGGATCCACCGGGTATAGTAGCACCGCCACATTTAATTCTAAACTTTCAATTTAACCACCCGTGGTTCTTCAACATTCAAATTTAACTACCAATGGTTCTTCAACTTTCAAGTTAACCACTCTTGGTCCTTCAACTTTTAAAATTTTAACCAACTCTGATCCTAACTTTGCCTTTATTTAAACTAATGAAATGATCACAATTAGTTAAATTTGAAAGTTGGAGGATCACGTGTGGTTAATTTGAAAGTTGAAGGACAATAACATGTGGTTAAATTGAAAGTTTAGGACTAAATGTGGCGGTGCCACTATACTTTGAGGACCCCGGTTAGTATTAATTAACTCATTTTCAATTTAATAAAATTGAAGTCCAACTACACATTTATATTTACATATTATATGAACTCATATCCTTTGGCATGAAGTTGACTTTGATATCAAATTGGAGCTCTAAGATGAGTTAACGGTGAGTGGGTTGAGGGTTTCATCACCAATACTGATTATGGAGAGGCAGCGGAGGTCGAAGCCAAGGCCATTGCCAAGGGTTTGGAATGGGCTTGGAACAGAGGCTTACGTGATGTTGAAGTGCAGTTTGGCGCCAAGAACGTGATTAATTGGATCAAAGAGAAAACTGAGCTTAGAGGGCCAGTGAGTGAGAGTATTGAGGAGGTTCACAGATGGATTAATAAGAATTGGAGGATCACTATTCGGTGGGTCTACCGGGAAGAAAATGAAGTAGCCGATGCTTTGGGTACTTTGGGAGCTAATTTGAACAATGGGTGGCGAGACCTTGATACGTGCCCCCGATGACCAAGAGACGAGTCTTTGCCGAGAGTATCTGGGCTAGTCTGGCTAGAAGAATGAGGGATAATGGCCTGGTTAGTTTGCTATTCCCGGGGTTCCTCTTCTCGTTCCATTGAATTGAAACGTGTGTTCCATTTCAAGAGGGAATGAGGGATGGATTCCACCTATCAAGAAAGAAGCTGAACCCTACATATGTGAAATAAAAATATATAATTCAATTATCAATTTAGTTTTTTAGTTTGATATATACTAAATGCATTTTTGAATTGATTTCTTTGTTGGTCAATCACAGTGAATTCCTAGGAGTTTGACAAAAATATATTGACCCGGTATGGTTGTCAACAACCCACAGCTTATACCAAAGTAAATGTTGGAAGAATGGAAGTTCAAATCTAATTTCTTGCTTAAACCCTTTAAACCAATGTTTTACTCCATTGAATCTTGTGAATTTCGTATTAGGAGTATCATAAACATTGTGATAAAATAATTTCTAAATCCTCTATTATGCAACTAAATTTAATTTCCGAGTTGCAATTTAGAATTGATTGTTATAAACATCAAATTCGACAATAAAAATTCAACATCAAATTTCGTTAAAACTCTCATGTTAAGAAATTTAATCCCCATGCATTCATAACCAACAACCTCGTAACATATCGTCTTGTTTCGTCCTAATTATTCAACTGATTCGTGTTCGTGTTCGTCTGTTTTTTTTTTTTTTTGAAACGTAATAATTTGTTTAATAAAACAAAAAGAAGAAGAAAATAACAAAAACGTGTGGCCGGTGAAACACTGAAACCAATAATTTTATGCGCACTAAGAATATGTGTGTATATATATGTATTATATATCAGACTCTGTCTCTGTTCTTATACTATACATCCTTACAATAAATCCTTAAACTAACCAAAACACCCTCTGTAATTCACTCTTCTTTCTCTCTCTCTTTCTTTCTTTCTCTCTCAAGATTCAAGAATAATCTAAAAGAGCAGAGAGTTGACAGCAATCAAGTATAGTGCTAAAAAATGGCTCTGGTAAATGAACTGTTGGGAGTTTCAAGGGTGGAGATATGTAGACCGGGTTCATTTCTGAGCTCATCGAAGTGTGTGACGGATCTTGATGGGCGGTTACGCGTGAACCGGGTTGTTGATCCGCTGGGGAGAAGGGGCCTGCAAGTGAAGCGGGTTAGACCGGTGGCAGCCGTGAGCAGTGAGCAGAAAGTGGTGAAGATTGTGCCGGAGAAAGGTGTGAAGTTTAAGGTTAGAGCTGTGGTGACTGTGAGGAACAAGGACAATGAAGATTTTAAGGAAACTTTTGTCAAGCATCTTGATAATCTCTCCGAAAATTTTGGCAGAAATGTTGTGATGGAGCTCATCAGCTCTGAAATTGATCCAAGTAAGTCAACTTTTTTTGCTTTTGTTTTTGCTTTGTTTTTCTTTATTATTGATATTACATAATCATGGAGTGAATGATTTATGATATATGATTTATGATTTGAGATTAAACTAACTTTGTATTGAATCTTTATCAGAACTTGATGATTTTACTTTGCAGTAACATAATATAATAATCACAAGGCGTTTGTAGAAATGCCTGAACTAGTTAAACTAATGCTTTGGGGTTTTGGACACTGTGCAATGTTTGACCTTTTCAAAAATGGGGTACACTGTGATGGTCTGATTGGTTTGGTTTTTGTTGTTGATAGAAACCAAGGGACCACACAAGAGCAAGCCAGCAGTGTTAAAGGACTGGTCCAAGAAGTCAAATCTAAAGACAGAGAGAGTGAATTACATTGCAGAGTTTGTGGTGGATTCCAACTTTGGGGTCCCTGGTGCAATCACAGTCACCAATAAGCACCAGCAAGAGTTCTTCCTGGAGAGCATCACCATTGAAGGATTTGCATGTGGGGCAGTCCATTTCCCTTGCAATTCTTGGGTTCAATCCAAGAAAAACCACCCTGATAGCAGGATATTCTTCTCTAACCAGGTATCATCTTGGTCTGTCCAAGACTAATTCATGTTTTTAAGGTCAGCACAGGATCATAGTATGTGGACAGCTATCTGGGAGATGATGTTAATCTCTTCCAAGAGATTCAATGTTCTCATTCAGATCTGGGGCAAATCTTGGTTGTGTTTATCCCCATATATAATTAATATTTTCTTCTTCTCCCAAATGTTGAATCTCTGACCCTAAGGGCCCCACATCCTGGTCCGACAGAGTATTTGAGAAGATGTAAATCACGGTTACTCAATGGCTCAACAGATAGGGCCAAATGTCAGTGTGGACAAGAGATTTGCCCACTTTGGGGCTTTGGGCATAATCCTTACACCGACGATGCTGAATTTCAAATCTCTTTTTTCAAATACAGTTTACTGAACCAATGAGCTAAGCCCGTGTGTAATTAATATTTTCTTGGGAGGATATATACTGGTTGATCTAGAACCATCCCAGCTGCAAATATTGTATAGTGTGTGAAAAAATGTGGGCTTGAATGTATTTGTTTATTTGTTAATACTATTATTTTAATGTCAATTATATATGTGGCGAGATTTGCACAAATGTTTTAATAATATAGAAAAGTTTGAAAGGAAAGTTGATCAAGAACCATATGTGGACAACTATATGGGCCATGCATTGTCTGCCAATGTTACTATCCATTTGACATGTTTACTTTTACTGTACTATTTAAAATTAGGAGCATGGTAATATTAGGTTTACTATGTTTGTTGAAAGAAACTTGCTGATTGTCTGATTCTTAACAGCCGTATCTGCCCAACGAGACACCTGCCGGACTAAAAGCATTGAGGGAGAAAGAGCTTCGAGATTTGAGGGGTGATGGAACAGGAGTTCGAAAATTGTCTGATAGGATATACGATTTCGATGTTTACAATGATCTTGGGAATCCTGATAAGGGAGTCGATTTTGCTCGTCCCAGACTTGGTGGCGAAGCTATTCCTTATCCTAGGCGTTGTCGTACTGGTCGTGTCCCAACAGACACCGGTTAGTTTGTTACTCCTCAGAACATAAATATGTATTCTTTTTTCGTGCCATTTGATCACTGAGTTCAATCAATACTTTTTCTTAAAGATATCAATGCCGAGAGTAGAGTGGAGAAGCCATTGCCAATGTATGTGCCAAGGGATGAGCAATTCGAGGAATCTAAGCGGGACGCATTCTCCACTGGAAGGCTTAAAGCTGTGCTTCACAACTTACTCCCTGGATTGCAGGCTAAAATCTCAGAAAAAAACAAGGACTTAAAAGGATACCAAGACATTGATAAACTTTATAGCGAAGGGGTCCTTCTAAAACTCGGAATTAAGGATGATGTCTTGAAGAAGTTCCCACTGCCAAAAATAGTCACCAAGTTCAAAGATGGCGACCTTCTCAAATTTGACATTCCTAAGATAATCTCAAGTAAAGCCTACACTGTTTGACTGTTTTTTTGTTTGTTTGTACATAAAATAGTCTGGTATTTATGTTTGTTATACTGTGGTATGTTTTTATAGAGGATAAACTGGCATGGCTGCGAGACGATGAATTTGCCAGGCAAGTACTCGCAGGTATTAACCCTGTATCCATTGAAAGGCTTCAGGTTTTCCCTCCAGTAAGCAAGCTCGACCCCGATGTCTATGGCCCCTTAGATTCTGACCTCAAAGAAGAACACATTCTTGGACATATCGATGGCATGTCTGTACAAGAGGTAATAAGAAATAAAATATTTTTTATGACCAGCTTTCAGTCTCTATAGTCTTTCAACTTTACAATATTTTTCTCTGTTTGGTGAATCTGAACACAGGCAATAGATTCAAATAAGCTGTACATTGTGGATTATCATGACACGTACCTACCATTTGTTGACCGGATTAATGCCCTTGATGGCCGCGCCGCATATGCTACCCGGACCCTTTTCTTTTTGACTGATATCGGAACTCTCAAACCAATTGCCATCGAGCTTAGCCTCCCGTCAACTGGTCCAAGTTTGAGGTCCAAGCGTGTAGTCACACCGCCAAAGGACTCAACCACTTATTGGATGTGGCAACTTGCTAAAGCTCACGTCTGCTCCAATGATGCTGGCGTTCACCAACTCGTTCACCACTGGTAACTAAGCTAGCAACCGATTTTCGATTCAGCATTCTTCAGACTTTGTGTATGAGACTTGCATTTATTATAAACGTCTTTGGTTCATTGTTTTCTTAGGTTGCGTACTCATGCTAGCATGGAGCCTTTTATTTTGGCTGCACATAGGCAATTAAGTGCCATGCACCCAATCTTTAAGCTTCTCGACCCGCACATGAGATACACACTGGAGATTAATGCCTTGGCTCGCCAGGGCTTGATCAGCAATGATGGTGTTATAGAGTCATGCTTTACTCCCGGTCGTTATGCTATGGAGATCAGTGCCGCTGCTTATAAGAATTGGCGCTTCGACTTGGAGAATCTCCCTGCTGAGTTAATCCGAAGGTAATTTTGCACCTATCTAGATCAAGATTAAGACAGATTTGAAGCAGTGAATCTGAAATGGTTATTTTCTTTGAATGATGTAGAGGAGTAGCAGTAGCAGACTCAACGCAGCCACACGGGGTTAAGCTTCTAATCGAGGATTATCCATATGCTGCAGATGGTCTCTTGATCTGGGGCGCGATTGAGAATTGGGTTAAGACTTATGTGAGCCATTACTACACAGACGCTGATCGGGTCTGCAACGACAGGGAGCTTCAGGCGTGGTACGCCGAGTCCATCAACGTCGGCCATGCTGATCTTCGCCACGCTGACTGGTGGCCGACTTTAGCAACACCGGACGACCTGATCTTGATCCTCACCACCATCATTTGGCTCTCGTCTGCACAGCATGCTGCCCTGAACTTCGGCCAGTACCCCTACGGTGGCTACATCCCTAACCGCCCGACCCTCATGCGTCGTTTAATCCCCGAGGAGAACGACCCCGAGTACGCCATCTTCACAGCAGACCCTCAGAAGTACTTCTTCTCTGCACTACCGAGCCTGCTGCAAGCCACGAAACTCATGGCCGTGGTCGACACTCTCTCAACTCACTCCCCCGACGAGGAATACCTCGGCGAAAGACCCCAACCGTCAACATGGACAGGCGACACCGAGATGGTCGAGGCGTTCTACGAATTCTCGGCCGAAATTCAGAAGGCGGAGAAGGAAATCGAGGCCCGGAATAGCGACACCAGATTGAGGAACAGGTGTGGTGCAGGGGTGATGCCATATGAACTTCTTGCTCCTAGCTCTAGTCCTGGGGTAACATGCAGAGGTGTCCCCAACAGTGTGTCAATATGATGCTAGGATGATATTACTTAAAAAGAGATTTTCTACGGTGTCGATTTTACCGGATAAAATCATATATAGTATATCTAGTTGTACCCCGTACAATTAAATATGATATACATGATTGTACTGGTTACTTTCCGGCAGTATAGAAAATTCTTATTAATTAGTAATTGTTTGTAGTGAGAATATAGGTATGCATGTAGGGACTAGGGAGTGCATTTATTGTTATTATTGTTATTATTATTATTATTTTGGGTTTGCAGTCAAATTAAATGGCTGTTAGTTATATTTAAAATAGGACTAGTTAAATTAGTCTCTTAATTTTAAAATGATATGTTAAATACTTAATTATGTATAGACTGAAGGCACTTACCACTTTAAGCTTAATGACTGGTAGATTGTGAGTAATAGTTTTCTGGTTCAAGTGTAGAATGTGTTACATAGCTACTTAAAGAGTAAATAATAATAATCATTATTGGTAATTGTTTGTGTTGCTTTTTTGTTCTTTATTTTTATACATGAAAGTTTAGATGATAGAAATTATAAATTATTTTTATTTTTGGTCCCATTGTTTTCACATTTGATACTAAAGTATTAATTTTGTTACATTTGGTGTATGGCTTTTATTTTTTGGTATAATTCTTTTTGCCAAATATTTTGTAAACAATAGTATGTCGTGAATCATATCGACACTTCTGACAAGAAAAACGTATAATTTTTGAACTACAAGTATGATGCATTTTGATTGCTTTTTATTGTAGAATTGGTCAAAAAAAATCAAATGTGAAAATTCTTTTTTATAAGAGATTTGGTGAATTTTATCAAATGTGAAAATATAAATTGTACTTAATTTGTGATAAAAATAAAACTTAAAAATTAAATGTGAAAATAAACATATAAATAGTTAAATAATTATTATAAATTTATGTTGGACTTGGGCATAGTGGCTTACCACTGGCTTCAAACAAGGCCTACTGGCTACTAAGGGGAATTATTGGAAAACTAGAAAATTTAAAATGAAGAAATAAAAGCAAATTTTCCCACTTTTATACACAAAATTGGGGTTTTTTTTTTTTTTTTTTTTTTTTTTTTTTTTTTTCTAAATAATAATTCTACATGAACTTCTAAATTCTACTTCCTATGTCATCGATTGCTTAATTTAGTCGGGGTCATGATGTTTATCCATTCTTCTTTTTCTTCGCCTAATTAAATTTGAACACAAATATGAGTAAAAGTTGAGAGTAGAAATTTAGGAGTGCATAAAGTATTTTTTATAATAAAAACGTGCCAAAGAAAACTTTCCGTCTTTTTATTGATTCCACCCATTATTCATCATTGACAAAAAACATACAAACAAAAAAAGACGAAACGAAACAGGCAGCCCTCAAACGTTGTCAGCCCACCATTGGTTGTTCTGGATCAGAAGATGTTAAAAATTGCACCCCACCTTGTTCTCCTACCCGCTGACACTTTGAAAGCTTGTAAAATTTTACAAGCTTACACAATTTCAAAACTTCATGTGGAATTAAAAATTAAAATATTTTCTCAAAAAATAAAATCTTGCATATATAGTAGAGTTAGGTATGTTGTACCTGCATGTAATGGAAGGATTATCAGTATCAGTGTTGCAAAAATCGCGCCTAGGCGACGATTAATCGGCGCCTAGGCGCTAGGCGCCGCCCGGCCGCGTCGAGGAAGGCCGAAATCGGCCTCCTCCGCGGCCGGGCGCCTAGCCGGCCGACTAGGCGCCGCCTAGCCCGCCTGGCCGGGCGCCTGGGCCGCCTAGGCCACCTGCCGGCCATTTTTTTTTTTTTAATTATAAATGTTAAACATTTAAACTATTAACGGTATAATGTATTAACTAATACTCTAATTGTCTAATAAGTAATAACTTAATAAAATAATAAGTAATAACTAAATTAAACTAATAAGTAATTCACTAATAATTAATAAATAAATAATAACTAATAACTTAATAAATATTATCTATTTAATTCTTAAATTGTAAAGACTTACAATATTAAACACTTTACAATTATTAACACTTTAAAAAAAATTTAATTTTTTTTTAAATTTAAAAAAAAAAAAAAAAAAAAAACTAGGCGCCCGCCTAGGCGCCGATTAATCGGCGCCTAGGCGGGCTAGGCGCTAGGCGCCCCCCAGGCGCCTAGAGGGCGCCTAGCGATTTTTGCAACCTTGATCAGTATACGAGGTAGGTTTGACCCTCAGTGGGGGCGATCTTCAGTAGGTTTCATTATCCCATTTTACTTGTCTTTCTTTATTTTTAATTAGTATTTTTAATAATTTTTAAATTTGATATTTTTTATTTAATATAATATTACTTTTAACTTAGTAACTAAATATAAATTTTTTTAGATATTGTGAACTGAAGTTCAAGATTCTTCCATTATTCTTCACTGATAAAGCTGTACGTCTAGTAGTTATTCAAGTTTTTTAATAGCTTTGTTATTGCATCTCTATTTGTATTTTGACACTTAACCTTATTTTATTACGGATCGAAATTTTGATTCAATGTCATATTTATTTATTTAATTATTGTACTCATTGACTAAAGTATCTGAGGGTACCAAATTAAATAATGAGTTAGGTCCAATAAAACCATCAGCATGTATTGAGATTACAATCCATTTTTGTGCATGAATGAATTGAAAATAGAAAAAAAATTAAAATCTTCATTATTATTATTATTATTATTATTATTATTATTATTATTTAAATGTGTTCGAGCCAAACTTTTGTGGAAAAATGTATTTGACAGAATTTTTTAATATTTATGTTGAAATTTCAAAATTCCGTATTCTCGTCCAACCCATGTTACATAATTTGGTTGCGTTTGTTTGTTTTTTTTTTTTTTTGTTTTTTTTTTTTTAGTACTACTGGCTCTATTACAATGTAGTATCTGTTCATAATTACTTTATCAAACTACTGAAGCACAAAGAGTCATCATCGCCTCCACTAAGGCTCGAATCCATCACTTTCATATGGGGTGCAACCGGCTGGTGCCACTAGCTAGATCACAAGGTCATTGGCCGGTTACGTTTATTTTATTTCTCTCATTTTTTTAAACTTTTTCATTTCTTAAATTTTCTATTTTCATTCTATGCTTTTAAATGAAAAACATACAAATAAACATATTTTCTATTTTATTTTTTAAAATTTCACTTTTAGACATAATAAAAAAATTCTATTAGTAAACATATCTTTATTTCCATAAAGACCCTAACATCATATCATGTGATGTGAGCACCATCTAGTGTAGTCCACTCAAGAAATTAGGAAATGGTGGCGTCTCTTCCGTTTAATCAAAGTTGCACAATAACTCAATTAGTTTATAAGTGTTAGATGGTGGGTAATGATATATGTTCGACTTTTAATAACCACAATTCAATGTTGTGAGCTTTTGTGGTTACTAAACATTAGTCATTACCCTTAATAGGTCACTTAGTCGCCGTAATTTACCTTTCTACTATCCTATTGGGCCAAACAATTTAACCATTTTCTACTATGAGGTTGTTTTATTTAACAGTTAAGAAACTTCAAAATTTTATGGCAATTTAAAAAGTATGAAACTTACTGTTATGTTTGGTGAACACTTTGATGACCTCGGAAAGTTAACTCAACTAAGAATGTGATTTTTTTTAAAACTTAGGTGATAACTGTTTCACCAAACTAATTTTAAGTCTACAGAATCGCGATCCCTAGAGTTACAGTAAAGGTAAATCACGAGTTACCCAATTAACTCACATGTCAGACCCTAGTCTTTATTGACGCGCAAGGAATCCAATCCACACCTTCCATCATCTTTGACATTTTTCTATTCATGTTTCTAATGAGATTTGACACCTACACAGTCCCTTTAGTTGTGACGTTAAGCCTGACGATGAATCACTACGCTAAACTCTAGGGGCAGATTGTGATTTTTTGATTGATGAGGAAGTTATTATAAGCTATGAGTGTCCATATTTTTTTTCTCTAAATAATTGAGAATGTGTAAAATTTATTCAATTTTTATTTTTATTTTTACTGTCCTTTATTGTTGGGTTGTGTTAAGGATATATTCACGATTAAAAATATTTTTCTAGAAAAATGTTTGAATAAAATTGTAAGATAATGACAAATGCTAATTAATTTCTATAACAAAATTATTTCATACAAATACATTCTTAATAATCACTTCCTCACGGGGCACATTACACGTAAACTGCAATAAGAACATCCCAAAAGGGAATTTTTCATGGTTTTTCAAATAGTAAAATTCACTAGGAGGAGTTTTTAGCTAATGTGGAGAACAAGATTTTGAGGGTTGGGTTGTCCTACAAATTAGAAGATTCTGATAGAATTTTTTTGTTTAGAAAAATAGCATCAGTTGCATCTCACTACCAATCATTACGCATGTATTTTACGTGTCTGCTAGAGCGTTTCAGAGTAAACGCCCTAAAATGAAGGCTATGTTCTTTCCTTTTCCTTTATTTATTATTATTTTTTAATTAACATGCTGGCTGTTGCATTTTGCAACGGCCAGGCCAACTTCTTGTTAACATTCTTTTTTGTTTTTTGTTTTTTTAAATTTTATTTAATTTTTTAATTTAATATTTTTATTTAAATTTTTAATTATTAATTAGATTAAATTATCTTAATTATCAATAAGAGTTAATTCCATCAAAAGGTCTTTTGTCTTTAGTGGCAATTTCAAATTTAGTCTCAGACTATTGTTTTTGTCATTTAACATCTCAAACTATTATTTCTGGACACTTTTAGTCCTTCTCATGACTTTTCTTATTTTTAATAATGATATTTTTGTCTTTTCATATTTTTCTTTTGTTATTTTTCGGTTTCAACCAGTTTAATTGGTCTAGAACTATAGACCAGTTGAAACCGAGAAAAATAACAAAATATATATATATATAAAGAGACAAAAATACCCTTACTAAAAATAGAAAAAGTCATGAGAATGACTAAAAGTGTCTAAAAAATAATCGTCTGGGATATTAAATGATAAAAATGATAATATGGGACTAAATTTAAAATTGCCACCAAAGGCAATGGACCTTGGTGTAATTAACTCTTATCAATAATAACATTATTAATTTTATAATTATCAATAATATTTGTTATCAAATTTATAATTATAATTACAATTATAATTTTTAGAATGATAATAGATAAAGAAATAATTAAAATAATTAATATAGTGGGTAAAATGGTGGGCCAACAAAAAAATTAAAAAAAAAAAACCTAATTAATACTGATTGGGAGAAAGATTATAAAGATTTTTTTTTTAATTGAGTGAAATAGTTGATGATAAAGTGAATTTTGAGGTTTACAAAAGATGGAGAAAAAAATCTCAATTATTAAAGATGCCGTAACGACTCTTCTATCTCTGTCTTCCCGTACTCATACCGTCATACCCTACCGCTTGGGGTCCTCTCCCATTGACCAAAAAAAAAAAAATTAAAAAAAATCTCTGATAATTGTCTCAATTATTGCTACTATAAGTACTCTCACTCTCCGATTCAGTCATCAGTCATCATCACATGCAGCATAAAAATCTAAAACCATCACCCTCATGCTTCCAACATATATATATATTTTCATTATAGAAAATGTGTTTTGTTTTGGTTTTTACTGTACATGATTTTTATTTTTTAAAGCATCCCTCTTCCTTGATCTTACTAAGTTAAAATTAAAGTTGAATAACCAATACATTCTTATTGGTAGAATGTATAATTTGATATTTTTCAAGTTAAAACGATATAATAAGAATATATGTAATCAAAAGTAAAAGAGAATTTTGTTGGTTGTGAATAAGTCAATCTAATATTATATAAATATATTATATATCGAAAAAGGGTAATATGATTTTTAATGTAAACCCAACGCAAGAAAGGAGTATATCAGAAGGAGAAATCTAAATTTTGTATAACACACACTTCCCTTAAAACTGATTCGTTATTACAAATAGTTCTGCTAACATGATCAACAGGCAAGCACTTCATTTTTTTAACGGAAGTGTTGGAAGATTTGTGGTAAGCAAAGAATTGGGAGAGGAAGAGAGAAAACACTGATTTTGAGAGTTCAATACCAACCGCTAAACAATTTGCCCAACACCAAACTTTTATAGGAGATGAAGAAATAAATAGCATTAAACCATGACTTTAACATTTGAAATAACCCAATGGGGTAGCTCAAGTGACAAGTGAGCTCTCAGGAAGAATTTCGAGAGAACCCGAATTGTACAATATATCGATTTCTTTATCTCATAAGAGTGCGAATCTAGACCCATCTCATCGCTCACCATTACATACATGGTCATACTATTACTACTATTAAATACCCATCACTCTTACTACTCAAACGCTTTCACCATTACATAGGATTATAAAAAGTATTACATTTTTCATCAAAAGCAATCAATAAAAAAACAGTAATATTACATTTTTTAGCATTTATATTTCTACCGGACCCTTCTGACAAATAAGAGCCGTAAAACACAGAGTCTAGCAAGACAACCACCCTTGTTTCAATTATATACTACTATAAATTAGACGCTCACCATTATCACAATTCACACGCATAAACACCATCACCTGCATTTCTCAAAAAAAAAAAAACACCATCACCTGCAGCATCTGCATGCTCCCAAATCCTAGAATACCACTATATAAGTAGCATTCTATAAAACAAATTGTTTTGATTAAATGGAGGCCCCTACTGCAACTTGGATTGCCTATGCAGCGGCCTGGGTTTCAACCATTGCACTTCTCCTCCTCGCTAAACATCTCCGGCGGCGGAGAAAACTTCATCTACCGCCTGGCCCAAAACCATGGCCGATCATCGGAAACCTGAACCTCATCGGAAGCCTCCCTCACCGGTCCATCCACGATTTGTCGCAGAAATACGGCCCCATCATGCAGCTCCAGTTTGGGTCCTTCCCGGTGGTGGTCGGATCTTCCGCAGAAATGGCCAAAACCTTCCTTAAAACCTTGGACATCAACTTCGTTGACAGGTATGGGTGGGTGGGTGGGTGTCAATTTTGGGGCATTTCCTTTCCTCAAATATGCATTTGTAGGAGTAGATTTCTTATTTCTTAAGATGGCATGTTTTGAAAACAAGACTAAGTTCATGCATTTTCAGATGCACTTTGGCACTTTGCACACTTTTTTCCCCTTACAGCTAAAAAAAGAACATTTAAAATTAGATCCCACTCCAAAAATACACATTTCGGAAAATGGCCCTTTACTTTATTTTTGCCGGCAATGAGGAAATTTCTTGACCCCCACACTCAATAGAACAGTGGATAGATATAAATCAAAATAATTCAACAACCTAAGAAAAGATCCTTGGTGCCCACAAAGAAACCATCACACCTTTATTCTTTCTATATTTATATCTTTAGTTGTAGATCCCATATATGCTTTGTAGTTACTAGTTAGTAATCCAACACAGGATTGAATATTTACATTCATGAAATATTCTCTTACTTTTGAAGGATTATTATTATTATTATTATTGTTGTTGTTGTTACCTTTTTTTTAAGGGTAACATTTGTGTGGGGTCTCGTGAGACAGGTCAGATCTTTGATTAATGAGTCGGATGTTTGACATTATTAATCAAATGTTCGACTCGTTTGAAAGATTAAACTTCGTGATACGATTTCACACAAATTTTTATTTTTTTTTCAAAAAAAAAATAATATTCAGGCAATTCTAACTCACTTGTAGTGGTCTATAATTTGGACCATTTAAAAATGGTCAGAGGTATTGGATTTGTATATTATTAGCAAGGACGTTTACAGATCCCAAAAGTGGTCAAAATGCTTGTTTGCAATTGAAAATCCTCGATTTTTTATCAATTTTTTATGATAAAAAATTTGAGTATTTCTAGCATTAAATTGCCTGCAAAATTTATTTTCTTTTCACAATTACTCTCTTCACTCAATATATAAATTACTTTTAAATATTAAATAAAACCCAAAAAAATCAACATAAAGAAAATTATTTTCAAGAAAGTTTGAAATAAAATAATTTATTATATTATCTAAACATATTTATCTAAAGTGAATATAAAAAATGCAAAATATAAAATTTCAAATAAATGAAAAATATTTGATTAAATAATATTTTATTCTTAATTGACATAATATATAACAATAAGATAATACAAACTTTTAAATAAAAGAAGAAGTTAAATTGTACCCCACCTTGTCCTCCTACTCGCTGACACTTTGAAAGCTTGTAAAATTTTACAAGCTTACACAATTTCAAAATTTCATGTGGAATTCTCAAAAAAAATAAAAATAAAAAAAAAATAAAAAAATCTTGCATAGTAGAGTTAGGTATGTTATAGTAGAGTTAGGTATGTTGTACCTGTTTTCAAAAAAAAAAAAAAATAGTATGTTGTACCTACATGTAATGGAAGGATTATCCGTACACTTACTCCAATGTGGATTAAAATATATCCACAAAATTTAAGTAGTGGGAGATTTTTATTTATTTATTTTTTTTTTTTTGGAATGGGTAGCTGCACGGCTACACGTACTACACGGATGTCGGCAAATTATGTTATGGACCCGGGTCCGTGTTTATTATTTTAGAATTTCATATTCATAATTTTAAAATTCTATGTTTATAATTTTAGAACACTATGTTCACAATTAACTCTATATTCATAATTGGGAAAATGGCACTTTTTCCCCCTATGTTATGTGCATATAGCATTTTTCCCCCCTGTGTTATTAAAGTGGCACTTTTTCCCCTGAAATGTTAAATAGACATTTTTACCCTTAAAATAATTATTTCATTATTTTTTTCTCCAACAAATTATTACTTATATGTATGGATGATCACGATTCGGTTCAAACCTAACCAAACACTGTAGCAATCATACCGAAATAGTATGGACGGTTCTGGTTACGATTCAGAACCGAAAAAATAAAATTAAATAATTGTTGAACTGTAAACCGGAACTGAACCACATTCATATATAGTGAAAATGATCAAACACTTATTTGATAAATCAGTACGGTTCGATTCCAATTTCGATTTTGAACCGCCAATCAAAACTTATTTATTTATTTTTATAATTTTATTTCTTATTTAAAAATAGTATAAATTTAACAATTATTTTATTATATTTTTTTCAGTTCTGAATTGTAACCGTAACCATCCATACTTTTTAAGTTCAAGTGCTACGGTGTTTGATTAGGTTCGTATCGAACCGTAATCTTCCATGCATATTAGTAATATAATTGGTTGGAGAATAAAAATAAATGAAATAGTTTGTTTTAAGGGCAAAAATGTCAATTTAACATTTCAGGGGGGAAAGCTACCACTTTTAAAATAATTGAGGGGAAAAACTGCCACTTTAATAACTCAGGGGGAAAAAGTGCTATATGCACATAACTTAGGGGGAAAAAGTGCCATTTAAATCTCAATATACAAAATTACATTACTCAATATTCACAATTTTTGAACTCTATATTCACAATTTTGTTATATAGATTCAAAAATTGTGTTATACTGTTGAATGTAGAGTTATGCAATTGTGAATATAATTATGGACATAAAATTCTAAAATTATGAACATGAATCCGGGTACATCTTGCAAGATGGACCCGGGTCCATGGCATAACAACCAATGGATGTCAAGGTAGACCAAAACTAGTAGGGCAATCCTAAACCACATCATGATGGGGTTGAATTAGGGTTAAAAAAAATATCGTAAAAATACAGACCTCGTGAGTATAGTCTGCACATATTGGTGGGCTTTATGGATTAGCTTGTGCGGGCTATGGACTCGGGTTCACCTTGCAAAGTGAACTTGGGTCGAAAATAGATAATTTACATACTGGATACTTACAATTTATATACTGAACATTCAGAACTAAATATCCACAATTTACATATTGAAAAAGAAAAAAGCTAGCTTGAAACAAAAGGGCTAAACTTAAGAACTTAACCTCTTCTTAATTAATCTCTATTCCTCAGCTCACTCCTCCGTCAAACCTCTTTTTGCGGTGCAACTTCATACTATATTTAAATTTGTAAAGTTGTCATTATGAATAGAGATTAAAAAATAAAAAATAAAGAATAAAAATCGTACTGCTGATGCTCTTTAATTCGCTCCCCACAAGTAGTTCGGGTGCCCTAAGATTTTGTTATTATTATTATTATTTTTTTTTGCAAATGTTAACACCTGACCAATTTGTTCATTTGTAAATTATAATGTGTCATCATATCAGACCCAAAAATGTTGCCGGAAAACATCTAACGTACAACTTTTCCAACGTCACATGGTCACAATACGGTCCATACTGGCGCCAAGCCCGGCGAATGTTCATCATGGAGCTCTTCAGTGCCAAGCGCCTCGACTCTTACGAGCACATTCGCTCCCATGAATTGAAATCAATGCTCCACAAACTCTACAAAATATCCTCAACCCACCACCCCATTCTCTTGAAAAACTACCTATTCACCTTGAACTTAAACGTGATCAGCCGGATGGCGCTCGGAAAGAGTTACCTGGATGAGTCACAGGGAGCAATTGTGAGCCCCGGAGAATTCAAGAAGTTGATAGACGAGGTGTTCTTGCTCAGCGGGGTGTTGAACATCGGGGATTTGATCCCGTGGGTGGATTTCTTGGACTTGCAAGGGTATATTAGGCAGACCAAGGCGTTGAACAAGAAGTTGGATGGGTTTTTGGAGCATGTTCTTGATGAGCATATGAATAGGAGGGTTGTAGAGGGTGACAAGTTTGTGGCTAAGGATATGGTGGACGTTTTGCTCCAACATGCTGAGGATCCTAACATGGAAGTCAAGATTGAGAGGCAAGGAGTAAAGGCCTTCACCCTGGTTTGTTTCTAACCAAAGAATTTGTAATTTAAGGCTATCAAAACAGACTTAGCCCGCCGGATTAGTCTGTCCCGCCCCTCGAAAAGAGCGGGTCGAGCTTTAATATTTTGGACTCCTATTCATATGGCAATCATTATTGCATGAACCATGGTCCACACAGCTGTGTGGACCAAAAATAAAAAGTACATTATTTTTGTACTGAAGGTACATTATTTTTGTACTGAATGTACATTATTTGATATATACTATCAAATAATCTACTTACAGTACAAAAATAATATACCTTCTGTACAAAAATAATGTACTTTTTATTTTTGATCCACACAGCTGTGTGGACCATGGTCCATGCAATAATTTGTCATTCATATGGCGGGCTTTGACGGGCCTTGCTCTGTCGGCCCGTTTCGACAGCTCTAAATTCAAAACCTTTGCAATTATATGTGCTCACTAACCTAACTTGTTTATTCATGAATTAGGATCTCTTGGCTGGAGGGACAGAGAGCTCTACAGTGACAGTGGAATGGGCAATTTCTGAGCTCCTAAAGAAGCCAAAGGTAATCAAGAAGGCAACAGATGAACTAGACCGTGTGATTGGGCAGAAGAGATGGGTAGAAGAGAAGGACATACCAAATCTTCCATACATCCAGGCAATAGTTAAGGAGGCAATGAGATTGCACCCGGTGGTGCCCACGTTGGTGCCACGCCTTTGTCGCGAGGACTGCAAGGTCGCTGGCTATGACATTCCGAAGGGCACTCGAGTACTAGTGAGCGTCTGGACAATTGGAAGAGATCCGACTCTATGGGACGATCCAACTGAGTTCATTCCTGATAGGTTTATTGGAAGGGATATTGATATTAAAGGATGCGATTTCGAACTGTTACCGTTTGGTGCAGGGAGAAGAATGTGCCCGGGCTATAGTCTCGGGTTTAAGGTAATTCAAGTTACCTTGGCTAATCTGTTACATGGGTTTAATTGGAAATTGCCAAATGATATGATTCCGGAGCAGCTGAACATGGAAGAGAAGTTTGGGCTTACTACACCAAAGAAAATCCCACTTGCCGTTGTCATTGAGCCCAGGCTTCCAATGCATGTTTATTCTATTTAAGAGTAGTTTTTGAAATTTTTATTTTCTTTAAAGTATTGTTGGAATCTATATATGTGTGCAATTGTTTAAGTTACTAAAAAAAAAACCACTATATATGTATTAAAGATTAGTGTGTAATAATTTAAACATATTGTTGGGATTATTTTAGTGTGTAACAATTACATTGAGCCTTTAGGAAGTTAACTGTTGTGGCCGTAGTTATGACTATCATGTAAATATGTAACTGTAAGTTAATTAAAATGTTGAAAAAACTCAATGTAACTTAGTTGTTAATTTTATTTGTTTAAACAAAAAAAAAATAAAATAACTTTAATTTAACAAAAGAATTTAGAGTGGGAAGTATAAATTTAATAAAATTTGAATTAATTTCTAAATAATTTTGAAAATTTCCCAACCAGTCAAAATGGGCTTACACTATAATTAATTTTTTTTTTTTAAAATAAATGATGTTGTTAGTAGCGATTATGAACCCGCTGCTAAACCCTAATGTTATTTAATAAGTGCTAAAAATTGCACCGATAGAGAATCACCATTAAATATTGTGGGGGTTTGACTAACTAACTGCCGCTAAATAAATGTTTGGAAATGATAGATTGATTTGATTTATCTACTCATAGTCGATGAAGATGATTTTTACAAGTAGGAGATTTCAAGAGGGGTAGATTTTTGATTGAGCTAAGCAACGCACATATTTTACTTATTAGATGATAAGACGTCAATTTTTTAGTAAAAATATTATTTCATAAAAAATAATATTAAGATAGGAACAATGTTTAATAATTAATATCCCTACACCTACCACATACAAACTTAATTGTCATCACAACCTAATGTGACAAGTTGTAATTGGTTAAGATATGAAATAAAAAAAGAAAAAAAAGGGAAAATTTAACCAATTAAAACTTGGCATAGTAAGAAGTGACAAGTTTATGAGTGGTAAATGTAGGGACATTAAACATTTTTCATTTAATAAAATCAACTGCATACTGTAATATATATATATATATATATATATATATATATATATATATATATATATATATATGTTTATTTTTTTGAAAAAGTTCACAATTGAAGACTAAAATATCATTGTATTTAACGATATTTAAACTGTTTTGTTGATAAATTATAAAAAAAAATGTACAAACCAATAAGTCAATAACTAACCCACTGCACACACCTATTAAAAAATGAAAAAAAGAAAACAAATTAAACCAGCCTACAGACCTAATTGTGATTCACAAGAAAATGGGGTTCCCCTATGTGGAAATGCATAATAAATAAATAATCTAACCAGGTCACGTGTGACACTAGTATAGATCAGACCAGTTGGATTTTGGGAACATGGATATATTATTTTGCGGAGTGTTAGTTGTTTTTTTTTTTTTTTGAAAACCAGTGTTAGTTGTTAACATATATGAAACTGTTAAATATATGAATATATTATTTTATTTATTTTTAGATTATTTTAAAATTTAAACATATTTTATAATAATTTAATTTTAAAAACTATTGTTGTTAAATCAGCTGACAACTTGAAAAGAACATGTGTATTTATTATGATTTTTTTGGGGTACATAATGGCTATGATATACCTATTTTGACCTTAAAAACTAAATTGTAAATTACTAAAAATAAGTTTTGTTAATTAAACCTAACTTATAAGGGTGGATCATGGATGGACTGATGGAGTAAATAATTAAAATCAAAGTGCTTTGGTTGTTAAAATGAATGATAAAAATTGTTAAATAAAAAGAATTTTAAAAAAATTGTGTTGGTTGTTAAGAAGAAAAAGTACCCCAGGGTGATGACTTTTTAAGCAGACTGGCAGCTTGACTTTGATTAGAATAATCCTCCAACAAGTGTTACCAAAATTTCCAAGAATTTATTAAGAAATACTCAAGCAATTGGGATTTGGGAGTCAAGTCAATATATATCTTACTTTCTTCCTAAAAGTTAAACCTCAATAGTTTAACTACTCCATTATTATATTATATTGTTAAATACTTTTCATTTGTTTTGATTTCTCAAATCATCAATTCAGCATTTTGGGCTGCCTTTTATTGCCTGTGAAACTACTAAGCATTTTCCAAGTATATGAAGTGAATATTCATGTCATCTTCCCTCTCCTTGTAATGCAACTATTACTTAATTAATTAATCAATTATATATGTGTATTTATAATACATAATATAAATTAACATATTATGTAGGGAAAACGGTACTTTTGGCCCCTCAATTGTTTTGCTTTTGGAAATTTAGCCCCTTACAATTGATTTGAATAAATTTAGTCCTTTAATTGTACATAATGTGTTACATTTAGTCCCTATTATTATATAATTAAAAATTTTGTTAATAATTGTACATTAAGTGTACATAATGTGTAATTACATTTAGTCCATATGCATTTTGAATGCTTTTTTTTCTTTAATTCAAATCTATACATTATATCCTCATGAAAAAAAATGATAAATATAACCTCATGAAAAAAAAATTACTAACAAAAATTCTAATTATATAATACTAGGGACTAAATATGACACATTATGTATAAGTAAAGGACCAAATTTGTTCAAATCAATTGTGAGGGGCTAAATTTCCAAAAGTAAAACAATTGAGGGGCCAAAAGCGCCATTTCCCCTATTATGTATGTATAGTTAATAAATTTTGTAGCAGTTAACATACCTTTAATTTATTTATAAATGCATAACATATTAACTGAGCATGCATAATATGTTAATTACGAATAGATAATCTGAATATTATTTTGAAGTGGACCAAGGTGAATAGTATAAAAGTTGCCCACAGACATAGCTAATTCTGAACGTGTGATTCACGAGCAAATGGGCTCCACAATGTGCAATTTGCAGTTTATTTCCTGACTTTTTCCAAACACAATTGCCAAACACTGACTGTTAAACAGTACAATAATCAACAGTATTTCTTGATATTTGTTCAATTATTATTATTCCTATAAGTACCCATCCATCTGTCACTCATAAACACAACCCCAAACAAACAAATACATATTTTGATTATATATTCCATGGAGGCCCCAACTTGGTTTGCCTATGCAGCAGCCTGGCTGTCAACCATTGCTCTTATCCTCCTCGCCAAACATCTCCGCCGGAGAAAACTTCATCTACCGCCGGGTCCAAAGCCATGGCCGATCATCGGAAACTTGAACCTCATCGGAACCCTCCCTCACCGGTCCATCCACGATTTGTCGCAGAAATACGGCCCCATCATGCAGCTCCAATTTGGGTCTTTCCCGGTGGTGGTCGGGTCCTCCGTGGAAATGGCCAAGACTTTCCTCAAAACCATGGACATTAACTTTGTTGACAGGTAATAATATCAATTTATACCTTTTTTTTAGTACTACTGATTCTATTACAATGTAGTATCTGTTCATAACTACTTTCTCAATAGTTGCCTCCTGCACTGAGGCTCGACTTAGAAATCAGGACCAGGTGTCACTAGACTAGAAGATCTTTGACATTAATTTATACCCTTATCTTTTGTATACAAAGATTCATTATTTGATATACTCAACAAAAATCATTTAGTACACTAAAAATAAATATTTATTCATGATTCACGTGTTCCCAGGCCCAAAACGGCGGCCGGGAAGTACACAACGTATAATTATTCCGATATTACTTGGTCCCCGTACGGCCCGTACTGGCGGCAGGCGCGGCGAATGTGCCTCATGGAGCTATTCAGCGCCAAGAGACTTGATTCTTACGAGTATATCCGATCCCAGGAATTGAAATCTATCCTGGGCGAGCTCTACACCGCATCCTCTGCCCACAAACCGATTCTCTTGAAGGACTACTTGTCCACGCTGAGCTTGAACGTGATTAGCCGGATGGTGCTCGGAAAGAGTTACCTGAATGAGTCGGAGGGAGCGATTGTGAGCCCCAATGAGTTCAAGAAGATGTTAGACGAGCTGTTCTTGCTCAACGGGGTGTTGAACATCGGGGATTCGATCCCCTGGATCGATTTCTTGGACCTGCAAGGGTACATTAAGAGGATGAAGGCTTTGAGCAAGAAGTTTGATAGGTTTTTGGAGCATGTTGTTGATGAGCATAATGGTAGGAGAGTGGCAGAGGGGGATGGTTTTGTGGCTAAGGATATGGTGGATCTTCTGCTCCAATTGGCTGATGATCCTAGCCTGGAAGTCAAGCTTGAGAGGCATGGAGTAAAAGGTTTCACCCAGGTTTGTATTTCAATTTTCACATTATGTATAGGCAAAGAACTTGTAGGGCTAACATGCATTTTTATTCATAAATTAGGATATGCTGGCTGGTGGGACAGAGAGCTCTGCTGTGACAGTGGAATGGGCAATTTCTGAGCTCCTAAAGAAGCCAGAGGTAATCAAGAAGGCAACAGATGAACTAGACCGTGTGATCGGTCAAAAGAGATGGGTAGAAGAGAAGGACATGCCGAATCTTCCATACATTCAGGCAATAGTTAAAGAGACAATGAGATTGCACCCCGTGGCACCGATGCTGGTGCCACGCCTTTGCCGCGAGGACTGCAAGGTTGCTGGCTATGACGTTCCGAAAGGCACTCGAGTCTTGGTGAGCGTTTGGACCATCGCGAGAGACCCGACATTATGGGACAACCCGGATGAGTTCATTCCTGATAGGTTCATTGGGAAGGAGATTGATGTAAAAGGGTGCGATTACGAGCTCTTACCATTTGGTGCGGGGAGAAGAATGTGTCCAGGCTATAGTCTCGGCCTCAAAGTCATTCAGGCTAGCTTGGCTAACCTCTTGCATGGGTTTAATTGGAAATTGCCAAATGATGTGACTCCAGAGAAGCTCAACATGGAAGAGATCTTTGGACTTTCTACACCAAAGAAATTCCCACTAACCACCGTCATCGAACCAAGGCTTCCGATGTGTGTCTACTCTGTCTAGCTTTTACTAATGTGGGACGTGTTTGGTTATATTTTGTGCAAGCGTTTAAGTGTTGGTGTGTAACTGTTCAAGTTAATAAAGAAGTTTTCACCCTTTTACATTATCAAAAAGAAAAAAAAAAACATACTTAACACACGAAGAACAACTCTCTCATGTAAAAAGTGATAACTAATCTTAACTGTCAATCAGAGTTGATTTAAAAAAATGTTTATTTTATAATTATTACAAACTTTTAAATTTACAATATCCTATATATAAAAGTGATAACTAATCTTAACCATCTATCTGAATATAATGATGATCGCTGCCGTTTTATTTGAGCGGGAAAATGTTGCAGATTGGCTACCACGTTAGGGATTTTTTATATAGAGAAAAGGGATGATACCCGTTTTTAATTAAGGAATGAGTTTTTTACTTGAAAAGGTAATAAAATTTTATGTTTTAAAAAATTATTAACGAAACACTAATTATGATTTTGATTCTCATTCTTAGCGTAAAGAGTTGGTTGTTAGAGTGTAGCAGTAGTGTATCGAAAGAAGCGAATTGTTTTGGTTGTTACAATAATACAATTCAATGAGGAAATTAAATTAGTGAGCAACGGAGCCATCAGTCAATGAGGGTTGTTTATTAGTGACGACAGTGAGGGTTGTACTTTGAGTTTCATTAGAATGTTGCTCTAATTAGGGATGTCAATTAGGCCAATTTATTTTATTTCGGATTGGTTTTATTAGATTGTTGTAATTATGAGTTTGGATTAATTGATCTTTTTTCTAGTCAAGTTTAAACTTTTTTCCCCTCTTTCTAAAATTTTAATTGTCGAGCTTATTGGGAGAATTCAACTAAAACTTTTTACATTTTCAAATTAAAATTCTAAACTTTTAATTTTGGCACTTTTTATATGTGTTGCAAGCTTGCAACACAATATAACAATAATAATAATAATAATGATAATAATAATAAAAGTATTTTTTTCTCGTCACCTTGAAAGTGATAAACTTTGACGGGGCGTTTGGTTGGACTGAGCGAATTAGGTGGGAAAGAAATTGTAATTTCATAGGAGATGAATAATGTGAGAATAAAGTGATAATTTAAATTCTAGTGTTTGGTTTGCAAGAATATAATTACGGGGAATTTCAATTCCGATCCAATGTTTGGTTTACATGGGAATTGAAAGAGAATAAGTAGTATAAAGTCCAAAATGGTCATTATTATTATTATTATTATTATTATTATTATTATTATTATTATTATTATTATTATTATTATTATTATTATTATTAATCCTAAATGACCAAATTAAAATTTTACTTTTAAAAATTTATGTAGCACGTTGTAAATGAACTTTAGAATTGCATAACGAAAGCAATAAAATAGATAAGGGAGTTTTGAGAAAACATATTTGATTGAAGTTGGCCTCCTGATTGACGTTCTGTGTTGAAAGTAGAGAAAGAAGACACGCAATAATGGAAAAAGAGATGTCAACCATCAATTTTAGGTTAAAAAAAGTGGAGTAATTTCGTCTCAAAGTTATTTTTTTCTTCCTAAAATCCATGAAATTGAAATACAAGGGGGAGGGAGACATAAGATTCTAATTCCATGAAAATGAGGGAATTTCAATTTCACGGAATTGCAATTCCCTTCAACCAAACGAAGGAATTTGTTTGTTTTTAGAATTATGTGAAAATTAAACAGGAATGGAATTGTAATTTTCTCCAACCAAACGTTCTGTGAGGATTATCATTAGCCTTACTTTATTCCTTAAAACCTCACCAGTTTACTTTTTTTTTTTTTTTCATTGGTTTTGGGTTTTGACTTCTCAAGCAAATTGTATTTTGGCTTATTGTCTTATATATCACGGCGATAATATAGATAAATATTTGGAGGTTTATCTTTAGTAGTCATGACAAGATTAGTTTACTTAATTAATGATTTTTACTTTTTTTTTTTTTTAAAAAAAAAATTAGTTACATTCAGCAACATTGATACGATCATACGATGAGATAAGGGCAATCCTATTAGAAGTTTTTTTTTTTTTTTTTTTTAAGAATATTTAAAGTAAAGTAGTTGAATTGAAAAAGAGGTAGGTAGAGAGAGGAAAAAAAAACTCAATTCAATAGGAAGAGTTAGGGTGTGTTTGGTTTGCACATGAGAATCGGAATCGGAATCGGAATAGCCGAATGAGTATCAAATACTTGGTAAGGGTAATAAGTTTTGGTGAAAGTATTTTACATGTTTGGTAATAAGGTGGAATATGAATGATTATTAATAGTTGGGGAAGTGGATGAGGGAGGGAAATGAAACTCTTATTTTATTAGGGAATGAATTTTGCAATTAATGGCTTATCAAAACTCATAGTAATGTTCTAAAAATTTGTCAACCTAACAATAACAATAACTTTGATAGCTATTCTTGGTAGCTAAACTTGTCAACCAAACACACCCTTAATTTTCACAATTTTTAAAGCAAAATAAAAAAAGGTATGCACTGTATAGTGGGCTTGCGCTATTAGCGCATCCTTATTAGTGGGATTTTTTCGCACAGTGGAATGTTTTTCGCGGTTATTGAGGAGTTTTTGTAAGTGTGTTTAGGAAAGAGGATGTGGGAGAAAAAAAACAAAAACAAAGCCTGACAATTAAAAAAAAAAACGAAAAGTCATATAAAAGTCAGAGTGGCCGCCAGCTGTAGGCCACTCTGACTCGCCCAGCGGGCGCGTGTAGAGGGGCGCGAAGTGCGCCAAACACGCACTTCAGTGGTTTGTTTGTTTGTTTGTTTTTTTAAAAAAAAAAAACTCTGCAAATTTTGACATGAACTATGTTTTAGCAGGAGGTATCTTTCTTTTCAAAATGGCTTCCACATCAGTTCAATTTTCTTAAGGTAAATTTATATACTGACATGAACCAACAAATACACATCACTATGGATGCCCTTATTTTTTATTTTATTTTTTATTTTTAAATATTTGTTTAATTTTTTTTTTAATTTTTTAAAAACTAATAATTATAAACTATTTAATACTTTAATAGTTAATATTAAAATATTAAATATTACCTAAAAAACATCTAGAGTATAAACAATATAATTAAATATTATTTTGCTCAAAATTATGTTATTATTTTTTAGTGAAATAATCCATTAAAAAAATAAAAGAACAATAGCTAATTGGTGTCTAGCGTCTAGGCGGCACCTATGCGGAATTTTTACAACACTGATATATAGTAAAAACTTTATTCATGATTAGTAGCTCTTATTTTGGAACGCTATTAAAACATAGTATTTCTGTAATAAGTCCTAAACTTTTATTATTTCTTCTTTTTCTTCTTCTTATTTCATACTTTATTAATCCTTTCCGGCCCAAATATTCAATGCCCCTACCAGCAGGGTTCAATCCTGTGACCACCTATTTGGAATGGTAACAGAGATGTCATCACATTACATAAAAGTTGGCTCTTACGATTATTATACTAGTATTTTATATGCGCGATGCATAAAAATACATGACCAATATTAAAATAATTTTTAAAATAATAGTATATAATTTAAAAAGTTTATAGTTGTAGAATTTATATTATATTAAAAGTATAATTGATATTTTGAGTAATAGTTATGTTATGATTAATATTATTAAAATAAGAATTTTATATATGCATGATAAATTATTAAATGTAATTATGGTAGCAAACTAATGAAATCAAACTTATTTATTATAATAGCATGTCTACATCTATTAGTACCATTGAAAAATAGAATAAAAGATATTGTGTATGCATATGCATGGTAATAATAATAGAAAAAGATAATAGAATTTATAACTATAAGAATATTTTTGTCCAAAAAATTGTATAGTACAACTCTTATAGCATAATGTATAAAAAAAATTAACAGAAAAAACGGACATAAATCAGGAATATAACCTGGATTGAGATTTATTATTATTATTATTATTATTATTATTATTATTATTATTATTATTATTATTATTATTATATATCTAATCACCTATATCATTTGGCATGTTTATTGAAGATAATTTGCGTCAATTTTTTTTTGCCGAAATATCATTTTCCAGTGTTAGTTAGAGATGATCTAACTTATACAAATTTAAGCATTATTTACAGATATTATATTACAAGTTGACCTTTCTCCATTGGCTAGCAAATAAATTTAGTACAAGTAGCAGATTATTTCACAATATCCGATGATTAAAAAAGGAACAGTGTAGTCATACTCAACACTAATCACTACTATAAAAACACCATCACAGCAAAACATCATCATATTATCGCCTCCCTCTAAACAAAGTATTTTAATTTGCCTCAATGGAGGGCCCAACTTGGCTTGCCTACGCAGTTGCATGGCTATCCACCATTGCACTTATCCTCCTTGCCAAATATCTCCGCCGGAGAAAACTTCATCTACCGCCGGGTCCTAAGCCATGGCCCATCATCGGAAACTTGAACCTCATCGGCACCCTCCCTCACCGTTCCATCCACGATTTGTCGCAGAAATACGGCCCCATAATGCAGCTCCGGTTTGGGTCCTTCCCGGTGGTCGTCGGATCCTCTGTTGAAATGGCCAAGATTTTCCTTAAAACCATGGACATCAACTTTGTTGATAGGTAATAATGTTAATTATTTATACCCTAATTATTATTTTTATATATAAAATGAACATTAATCTATGATCCACAAGTACAGTATAATTTGCTAATGTATTGTAATCAATTAGCTGATTTATAATGTGTTTCCAGACCCAAAACTGCGGCGGGGAAGTACACAACGTATAATTATTCCGATATTACTTGGTCCCCATATGGCCCGTACTGGCGCCAGGCCCGGCGAATGTGCCTCATGGAGCTTTTCAGCGCCAAGAGACTTGACTCTTACGAGTATATCCGATCCCAGGAATTGAAATCTATCCTGGGCGAGCTCTACACCACATCGTCTACTGGGCACCCAATACTCCTGAAGGATTATTTGTCCACCCTGAGTTTGAACATCATTAGCCAAATGGTGCTCGGAAAGAATTACCTGAATGAATCTGAGGGAGCAATTGTAAGCCCTAATGAATTCAAGAAGATGTTAGACGAGCTGTTCTTGCTCAACGGGGTGTTGAACATCGGCGATTCGATCCCCTGGATCGATTTCTTGGACCTGCAAGGATACATTAAGAGGATGAAGGCATTGAGCAAGAAGTTCGATAGGTTTTTGGAGCATGTTCTTGATGAGCATAATGGTAGGAGAGTGGCAGAGGGGGATGGTTTTGTGGCTAAGGATATGGTGGATCTTCTGCTCCAATTGGCTGATGATCCTAGCCTGGAAGTCAAGCTTGAGAGGCATGGAGTCAAAGGTTTCACCCAGGTTTGTATTTCAGACAATGTGTAGTTTAGCAGGCTACATGCAATTATGCTCCCTAACTGAACTTATATATATGTTTATTCATTAATTAGGACTTGTTGGCTGGTGGAACAGAGAGCTCTGCTGTGACAGTGGAATGGGCATTTTCTGAGCTCCTAAAGAAGCCAGAGGTAATCAGGGAGGCGACAGATGAACTAGACCGTGTGATCGGGCAAAAGAGATGGGTAGAAGAGAAGGACATGCCAAATCTTCCATACATCCAAGCAATAGTTAAAGAGACTATGAGATTGCACCCAGTGGGTCCGATGCTGGCTCCACGCCTTTCCCGCGAGGACTGTAAGGTTGCTGGATATGACATTCCTAAAGGCACTCGAGTCTTGGTCAGCGTTTGGACCATCGGGAGGGACCCAACATTATGGGACGACCCGAATGAATTCATTCCTGATAGGTTTATTGGAAATGATATTGATGTCAAAGGGTGCGACTTTAAGCTCTTACCGTTTGGTGCGGGAAGGAGAATGTGCCCCGGCTATAGCCTAGGCCTCAAGGTCATTCAAGCTAGCTTGGCTAACCTCTTACATGGGTTCAATTGGAAATTGCCTAATGATGTGAGTCCAGATAAGCTCAACATGGAAGAGATCTTTGGGCTTAGTACACCAAAGAAAATCCCACTCGCCACTAGCATCGAGCCAAGGCTTCCAAAGCATGTCTACTCCGTTTAGTTCTTACTAATTTAGGAAAGCATAAGTTGGAGTGTAAGTGTGTAACTGTTCAAGTTAATAAAGAAAGTCTCTCCCCTTTACTGTTGGTCATTTGCATCATGTACGCACTTGTCGCTCATAAATGAGTTACTCCCACGGTATGAATGTCAGCATGAGTTCAATGATCAGTTTCGTCAATAAAATCGTTGAAATGTCGTTAAATACAAAAATATTTTGATTTTTTTTTTTATACAAAGTAAGTTGACCCGCTTTTTTTTTTTTTTTTTTTAAATTTTCTGTTTGAAAAAATCCATAATTGAAGACGAAGATGTCCTTGTATTTAACGATTTTTAAATTGTTTTGTTGATAAAAGACCAAAAAGGTCATGTCACAATAATAGTAGGACTAAAAATGGATATTCTGATAAAAAAATACTTAGAGTGGATTGCCACCTATAAATATCTTTGGATTTAACAACACATCGATAGGAATCCAAACAGGGGACTATATTGAGCAAACAATACACAATTTTGGGACTAAATTAGTTCACAAAAGTCATTTAGGACGATATTGATAAAAATCAGCATAGTCAATGACCATTAATTTTGTGTATTAACTCTAGGAAAAAAAATGAACCTATGAACCAAACTAAAAAAATAAATAAATTAGATCCTAATTAAATTCCAAAATGTGAACCCTAAATGCAATGAATATTCACATTGGGCTGGGTGCAATTAATGTTATTGCTTGGTGCACTTTATACAATTGAGGTGTGTGCTTTATATTATTGCTAGGTGCTCTTTAAAATTAAACCATAACTACTAAAATGTAAAACAAACTTCTAATGAAAATTAAAGAAAAAAAAAAAACCTAAACCCTAAACCAAAAAAAAAAAAAACAAATTAAACAAACTAAACCATAAATTCTCAAAGGTGAACCTTTCCATTGCACTTATACATATCAAAGGATGTACTCCATGGTGTTGCTACTTGCGCTTAAAGTTTAAACTACTTACAAAAATTTTATTACATTTTTTCTTTCTTATTACTTTAAAGCTGTTAGATTTTTCAGATTGATGATTCCGAATGGTCCGTAGTTATCTCCTGGAGCTACGGTATTAAACTTTGATTATTGAAATAATTAATGAAAGTTTTAACCACTATATATGTGTGTATGTAAGCAAACAAGTTGTTTTGGTTGTTAAAATGAAGAAGGTAGATATATTATTAAATAAAATGATTTCAACTAAAAAAAAAAAAAAGTATGTAAGGAGCAACAGGACCCACCCAGGCAATGCCTTTTGTTTAGCAGACTGGCTGCTTGACTTTGGTTGGGAATATTTTGAATCTTCCAACAAATGTATAGCAAACTTTAATTTCCAGGAATATATTAAGAAATCACAAAGAAGCTATATATTGGTGGTCAAGTCAATATCTTACTTTCTTCCTGAAAGGCTCTAACACTTTACTCCGATCCATTGTTCAATACTTGTCGTTTTTATGGACTTTTCAAACCAGGCCAATTATATATGCATTATTTTGAATTGGCTTTGTTATTTATTCATTCTATGTTAAACTACCACTCATTTTCCCACTATATACAGCGAACATTCATGTCCTCTTCCCCCTCATTAAGACCCTTAGATTAAATGATGGACGGAGAGAATAATATATATGTCTAATTCAAAGGTTACTATCTCAGTTCAATGGATACATCTTTTTAAGGGACCGGAGGATTGAATATTGATAAATTAAATATTTTAGATTTTTATTTTTACTCGTGTTAATTTAGATTTTAGATTTGTGAGTTTTACTACCTGAACTCTTTTATATTTTATTTTCTAAATTAATCTCCTTAACAAAGTAATAACTTCATGATGTGGGCTCAACAAATAGAAAAGTACGGAGTAATATGCACGAGAGTATGGCCAATGATGTTGGCTTGGCCAAATTATTGTGTGGACCATGGATATAAGGTACATTATTTTTATACTGAAGGTACATTATTTTTGTACTGAATGTATATTTTTTTATAGTGCTATAAAATAATGTACTTTCAGTACAAAAATAATGTACCCTAAAATAATGTACCTTCAGTATAAAAATAATGTACCTTATATTCATGGTCCACACAGCTGTGTGGACCATGGTCCATGCAATAATGATTGGTTTTCTTGGGGGTGTTTTGTGTTGTATATTGCATGCAAGCTACAACGTCAGTCCTATTATTTTATAAGTGAGGATCAAACTAAAAGTAAGGGCTCTTAATTGATACTTTGAAGTCATAAGTTTGAATTTTGTGTGCATATAAAATTTTACCCTTCAAAAAAAATAAAAAAGTTATTTTAAAATTTTAAAGGGTTGTGATAGATTAAGTGAAAGCAATATTAAATAACAAATTTAAAGTCATAGATTTAAATATTTGCTTATGCAAAATATATATATATAAAAAATGAATGTCATTAAAAATAAATAAATAAATAAACAAAGACCCTTCAAGCATTGGACCCAAGGCCAAGCTTGACAAATGACAATCCTTATTCAACCATGATTTATGATTTATGTGTATGCCCTGTTTTGTAAATAATCAGCCTATCAATCAGTTTTGCTTATTTGACTACTATTAGTTGTTTAATTTGGTTAAAAATCAATATAAGTGTTTGGTTAATAAGATATGTGTAACTCCAAAATGTTAAAATTCAAAAGGCGCGCTAATCAAAGCAGCCTTTTCAATTAGCTATTTGAGAAAAGAAATTATACCAAACAGCTATCAACTAACAGCTTTAAACAACTTTCTACAATCAGCTAATGTTATCCACAAATAATACCTTCTAACCCAAACAGCCAACCCAATCAACTAACGGCCATTTACCAAACAGGGCATGTGTTTTGTATTGTGATTTTTTATGTTTTGTTTAATGAAATTTTGTATCTTGCCTTTTGAAATCCAGGATTCATTTATATATGTGTCTTGGGTTGAAACAGAATCCATAATACAAGTGAACATTTGTGATGAAGCAACATCACGTGTATGTGAAACAAAGGGACTTTACAAATTTAACAACCCAATGATCCACATACACCTACTAGTCCTAAAAATGTGATACACAAACAATTAAAGCAAATGGGCTCCCCCAATGTGCAAATGTAGCATCAATAATTCCAACAACCAATACCACGAATGTCCTCATTTCTGACTTTGAGCAATTAAGCCAAAGATTACCTTCTTTTTGGATTGATGTAAAAATGAGTAATTTGCAGCAACAAAATTATTTACCCAGAAATTGTGGTCTAGTGAAACTCGGTTGCACTCTCATATGGAAATAGCTGAGTTCGAACTTCAGTGGAGGCTCAAGTTCTAATCATAACGGATAATAGTCCTCGTCAACCCTACCCAACAATATTAAAAATTTGCCAATCCCCATTGACAAGTCAGCTCTCCACTTAAGTTAGCACATTATTTCCTGACAATTTCCAATGGGAATATTTGATTTAAAAAAAGAAAAGGAAAAATGTGTTCATACTCAACACTAAATTACAGTAATCACTACTATAAATACCCATCCCTCTGCTTCTCAACGCTCACCATCACACCAAAACATCATCATCTCATCTGTCCCACTAAACAAATTGTTTTGATTCCATGGAGGCCCAAACCTGGATTGCCTATGCAGCAGCCTGGCTATCAACCATTGCACTTATCCTCCTTGCCAAACATCTCCGCCGGAGAAAGCTTCATCTACCCCCTGGTCCAAAGCCATGGCCGATCATCGGAAACTTGAACCTCATCGGCTCCCTCCCTCACCGTTCCATCCACGATTTGTCGCAGAAATACGGCCCCATCATGCAGCTCCAGTTCGGGTCCTTCCCCGTGGTCGTCGGATCATCCGTTGAAATGGCCAAGATTTTCCTCAAAACCATGGACATCAACTTCGTCGGCAGGTAAAAAGGATGTCAATTTAAAAAAAAAAAAAAAAAACTTAGAATAGATAGAAGCCTAATAAGAGGTGGAGAATCTAAACATAATTAAATAACTTAGAATTACTAATTTCCTGGGAAATGCTAAGAATTTCATTTGTAATGTGTTATATATCAGACCCAAAACTGCGGCCGGGAAGTACACAACGTATAATTATTCCGATATTACTTGGTCCCCATACGGCCCGTACTGGCGCCAGGCGCGGCGAATGTGCATCATGGAGCTTTTCAGCGCCAAGCGCCTCGATTCTTACGAGTATATCCGCTCCCAGGAATTGAAATCAATCCTCGGCCAACTCTACAACGTATCCTCTGCTAGGCAACCCATTCTTTTGAAGGACTACTTATCCACCCTGAGCTTGAACGTGATTAGCCGGATGGTGCTCGGGAAGAGTTACCTGAATGAGTCGGAGGGGGCAATTGTGAGCCCCAATGAGTTCAAGAAGATGTTAGACGAGCTGTTCTTGCTCAACGGGGTGTTGAACATCGGGGATTCGATCCCCTGGATCGATTTCTTGGACCTGCAAGGGTACATTAAGAGGATGAAGGCATTGAGCAAGAAATTCGATAGGTTTTTGGAGCATGTTGTTGATGAGCATAACGCTAGGAGAGTGGCAGAGGGGGATGGTTTTGTTGCTAAGGATATGGTGGATCTTTTGCTCCAATTGGCTGATGATCCTAGCCTGGAAGTCAAGCTTGAGAGGCATGGAGTAAAGGGTTTCACCCAGGTTTGTATACTATTAGTTTTAATTTGAATTGTATAATTAGGCAGGGAATATAATTTCTTTCCTTAAGCTAACATATATGTTTGTTGATAAATTAGGACCTGCTGGCTGGTGGAACAGAGAGCTCTGCAGTCACAGTGGAATGGGCAATTTCTGAGCTCCTAAAGAAGCCAGAGATATTCAAGAAGGCAACAGATGAACTAGACCGTGTGATCGGTCAAAAGAGATGGGTAGAAGAGAAGGACATGCCAAATCTTCCATACATCCAGGCAATAGTTAAAGAGACGATGAGATTGCACCCTGTGGCGCCGATGCTCGTGCCACGCCAATGCCGCGAGGACTGCAAGGTCGCGGGCTACGACATTCCCCAAGGCACCCGAATCCTAGTGAGCGTTTGGACCATTGGAAGAGACCCGACGCTCTGGGACAACCCAAATGAGTTTATACCCGATAGGTTCATTGGGAAAGATATTGATGTTAAAGGGTGTGACTATGAGCTCTTGCCTTTCGGTGCTGGAAGAAGAATGTGCCCGGGTTATAGTCTCGGGCTGAAGGTCATTCAGGCTAGTTTGGCTAATCTCTTACAAGGATTCAATTGGAGATTGCCAAATGATGTGACTCCGGAAAAGCTCAACATGGAAGAGATCTTTGGGCTTTCTACACCTAAGAAAATCCCACTTGCCGTTGCAATCGAGCCAAGGCTTCCAATGCACGTGTACACCGGTTCACTTTGACTGATTTAAGAGTTTTGTGACTTTATTTTCTATAAGGGCAATTGAAATGTAAGGTGTGTAATGGTTTATGTTAGTAAAGAATAACAACTAAGTATCTATATAAGCGCAGTTGAAATGTAAGGTGTGTAATGGTGAGTTAAAAGAAAGGTCCGGAATTAAAAACTCTCTCTTGTACGAAAAAATTAATATGGACCAATATCGTCTCTTAATTGCGTTGGTGGTATTTATTAATTTCAACATATATATACAAAAGATGGCTTCTTTTAAGAAAATTTCTTACCATAAATTCGTTCCTTTTCCTTGTAGTCCATAACATCTTTGGGCATATATGATCGATTTTGTTATATTTGGATAGGAAAAATATCATATTGGCCCCTAAGTCATTCGAATAGTACAATTAGGTCCCCTAAGTAAAAATTAAAAAAATAAAAATAAAAAACCTCCATTCACATCCCTTAAACATGTAAAATAGTGTAATTGAGTCCAAATCAACATGTATAGGAGGCTACCTCGTTCATGTGTCAAGTTATTTTACCTTAATAATTTAATAAATAAATAAATATTACTTTTAAAAATAAAAATATTTTAAAAGTGACATGTGTCAAGTTTTGAAAGACTTAACATGCTATACAGCTTGATTTGGACTCAATTGTACTATTTTACTTAGGGGATTTAATCACACTATCCGAATGAAGCTTTTTTACTTAGGAGATCTAATCGCACTAACCGAATGATTTAGATGGCTAATTTGACCATTTTTCCTATTTGAAAATTGTAATTGAAAATAAACTTGAGATAATAGGAGATTCATGAATGCTAAGTTTGGATTCACAAAGTCTATCTAGATCTCAAAATCTCGTTTAAGAGTAACCAAACTCTTTCTACTTGAGCTAGAGTGGTTGGTATATATATTACATACAACCTCAGCTGCTTAACAGCGAGGAAACCTGCCAAAGACCTTTCGGTCTAGTGGCACCCGATTTACACTCCCACGTGAATGGGAGTGGGTTTGAACGTTAGGGGAGTCAGATATTACATTGCAACAGAGTCAGTAGAACTATAAAAAAATTAAAAAAAATTTTAAAAAAAAAAAAAAAAAAAACGGAGACTTTTTACCACCTCACCTAGGAGTAAAATGTACTTTATCCTTCAATTATTGTCCTTCATAAAATTTGAAATCTTTATTTTTTTAATCAAATTTAATTTCTTAATTATTTAAACTATTCTTATTTATTTAGCCCCAATTTCACAGTATAATACTCTCAAACTTTGTTAATACTCAGGAGATCATATTTATTATTGATTTAAACCTAGCTACTATTAGATTTCGGAAACAAAAACGTACCATCCTGTGAACGACTACATTAGCAATACTTTAGACAATTGATTAACTAAATTTGTTTAAATTAAATTATAGATGTTAATTTTGTAGTACTCCGGCCTCTATCCATTTTACCCGTGTTTATTATTTATTGGTCAAACTAATTCATTCTTCCTTGTTTATTTTTTTTTTATTAATTTTTAATTATTTTTAAATTTATATTTTTGTGTTTTATATATAGTACTTTAATGTCGTTTCTAAATATATAAATTTTATATGCTAATATTAAATTAATATTATGAGAAATTGAATTCAAAATAACTTTAGTTAAGTCTTATTATCCGAACTTGACACATAAAATGAGAGGGAGAAAATAATAATTATAGCATCAATATATATATATATATATATATATATATATATATATATATATAGGGGTGCACTCTCGTGAGAACTCTCGCCCAGGTAAGAAATGAGAACGCTCCACAGTCGTCCACGTGTCCAGATCAACGAATCAGATGCAATTTTAAAAAAATGACGCGGTGGCATTTTCGTAAATAACTGGAACTTTGGTGCACCTAGTTTCACTTACAAGTGCACCTAGTTTCACTTAAAAGTGCACCTAGTTTCACTTACAAGTGCACCTATTTTCGCACATATTTTCACTTACAAGTGCAAGTAATTTACCTTATTAATATTCATGCACCTATTTTCGCAAATACTTTCACTTACAAATGCAAGTAATTTACCTTGTTAATATTCATGCACCTGGGTGCAACCTAGGTGCACCTAGTTATAACATAGGTGCACCTAGTTATAACATAGGTTGCACCTAGTTATAACATTAGGTGCACTTAGTATTGATGCTCACTGTACAATTCACTTGCACATGTAATACATTTTACTTGCATCTGCAATACATTTTTCTTGCACTTGTGCAAGTAATTTACTTTGTTAACATTCATGCACCTGGTTGCAACCTATGTGCACCTAGTTATAGCAATAGGTGCACCTAGTTATAACATTAGGTGCACTTAGTATTGATGCTCATTGTATAATTTACTTGCACTTGTAATACATTTTACTTGCACGTGTGCACCTATTTTCACTTGCAGGTGCAAGTAATTTACCTTGTTAACATTTATGCACCTGGGTACACCTATGTGCACCTAGTTATAACATGAAGTGCACCTAGTTATAACGTTAGTTGCAACTACATTCCGGACACGTGGCGCGCTGTGATTCGTTCTCAATTCTTTCCTGGGCGGCCAGTTCTCACCTGAACGCAATCCTATATATATATATATATATATATATATATATATATATATATATATATATATATATATATATATATATATATTTCTTTAACAAAACATGAAAATGATAGTTGTGGCCTGTGGGTCACTTTTATGATATCTAAATATTTAATTTAATTAATATGTGGTTAGCTGATCATAGATCGATGTCCACTTGGAGACCAAAACAAAAAATCAATATACGAATATATGTAAGGAAGAAAATTTTGCAAATGAAGACATAATAAGATGGAGAAAAGAAGAGAAAGGGAGGATAAAAGAATTAAGGCATTATGAGAGGACCGGGAGAAAAGAAGTAAAAACTTCTCAATTTTTTTATTAATAGTATGAACCAATGTCCCTTTAATGGATGGGGATATATCCCGAGTATTATATAATTTAATTTGCTTTTATTTAGTGTTTTAATTTCGTAGGGTAATGTTTGGTTGCGATAATTCTCAGTCCTTTTGAGGTCCGCTTCTATAAGTGTCATAAACACCCACTTTTTTCTTTACACATTTTAATATTTTCTCTTGTTGCTCATATTCATCTTGATGAGTGTCATTAACTTAATTTAATGTGTTGTATTAAACTCTCATTGTTACATCTTTTCTCTTTTACATAAAAAAAAATCAAGCACTCAATATTTATATTTATCATTAGTAACAATCAATTTAAACCTAAATAGCATAACAATTTCACATATAAGTATTACAATATTTATCCTAAGTAAAGATTTATTTTTAATTCAAATTATTATTTAATTTTCTACAATAAGTATTAAAATTTCTTTCATAAGTAGCATTTCGCATATAAGTATTACAATATTCACATTAGAATTACGCTTTATAAGTATCACAATTTCAGTTATAAATATTACAATATTTATCATTAGTAAAAATTATTTTACCTTAAATAGTACGTAGTATCACAATTTCACATATAAATATTACAGTATTTATTATAAGTAACAGTTTATTTATTTCAAGCTGATATTAAATTTTTTATAATAAATATTATGATGATTTCTAATAAGCAACTATTCTAGATTTGACTCATTTTATTAATATTAATCCGTGAGATAGTTCTACGCAAGTGTGACTCAAAAATTAATTGATGAGAAAGTATTAAATAGTCTCTTAAAAATTAAAATATTCATCGCAGTGGCTCATTATTTGAGAAAAAGAATATGATTCTTCTTCTTATTTAAGTTTGAACTTTATAGATTGAATAATCAATGGTAAGATTAATAAAATTTGTCGGCTAAGATCATAAAGTAGAATTCACTTAATTAGAGTACACTTCATAATAACTGTTGTAAACTTTCTCGTAAATCAAATATTTTAATTTAATAGGATTATTAAATACTAATAAGTAGTGTTTTACCAAATATTGGCCATGTTTGGTAAATGGTTGTTAGCTGATTGGGTTAGAAGGTATAATTAGTTGATAACATTAGCTGATTGTAGAAAGTTGTTTGTTAAATTAACTGTTAGCTGATAGTTGTTTGGTATAATTTCTTTCCTAAAAAAACTAATTGAAAATGTTACTTTGAGTAGCCTTTTGAATTTTAGTATTTTGGAGTTACAAAAAGCTTATTAACCAAACAACTAATAGTGGCCAAATAAATTAAAATTGACTGATAGACTAATTATTTACCAAACAGGTTGATTATATATATGTATTGAAGTGTCAAAGGTGGCTAACTCGATTACGTACTTATGTTGAACTTATGAAAGCATATATAGAACAAACAGAACAAAGCAAATGGATGGGAATAGAAAATTAAAGGAGTTGGTAAACCCAATACTATTAAAAAGATAAAATGATAATGACGCTAAAAATAGACACAACCTTAATACAATGGAGTTCTAGAAGTCGAGGATATATATAGACAGCATACGACACTCCCAACGTCAATGTTAGGGGTTTAAATTCCACAAATACGTTGAATTTGGTGCATATTATATTCAGTTATAATTGATTGCGCAGACTCAATGGATAGCTCAAATGACAAATGAGCTCTCTTTGTGAAATAAAATTTCGAGAGAAATCGAGTTCACTTTTCATAAATGACAATTACCCCTGGACCAGCTCGCAAAAAAACCCTTTAATGTTCAAAAGTATTACTTTTTTATTTAAAATATTATGTTTTACTTTAACACTGGTATGAGACCGTCTCAGGAGTCTCAATCCGTGAGATGAGTCGGATCTTTAATTAATGTGTCAAATATTTAATTAAAGAGTTGGAACTTTGATATCATTAATCAAATATCCGACTCGTTTCACAGATTAAGATCCGTGAGATGGTTGTTTTCAAAAAAATAAAATAAAATCATGAGATGGTCCCACATAAATTTTTGTCTTACTTTAAATGTATACATAAGAACCGTATTGGACAATCACTCTTTGTAATATTGCACTTGTCATATATATAAAAAAGAAGAAAAAAGAATTTTTAATGTAAAGTTGGTAACTAAAGAGACATTTAAACTCAACAGTTTGGTACTTTGACTTGGAAAAAAAATAAAGCAAAACTATAGAATTTTAGCCTCAATAATTAATATTGCTAATAAAGTAATTAAATATCCAAAATTGTAACCTTGTTGGAAAAAAAAATGATAAATAAAATATGGGATTTATCTATTTATGAATTCTTGGGATGTATTTTCCTTGGTTCCTTGTGCCTATTTGCAGATTTTAACTCTTTCCTAAAAGCTGTGTATAAACTAGTTTCAGAATAGGCTGCTGCACTTTCAACTCTATTATTGCAGATTTTCTCCTGGTGTTCTAACTTTGTTTTGTCTGCATGAACTTTTGTAGTATAATTTGATTCCTCTAGGCATTCAGGGGGAACCATGTAAACAAATGGAGCTATCACTAATGTCTTCATCTCCAAGACCGTCTCAAGAATCTTGACCACGTGATTCATTGTAGGTCTGCACTTGGGGCGGCGGCTCAAGCACCGACGTGCCAATGCAGCCACCTTCTTGGCACCCTCCACCGAGTATTCAAATTCGAGTCTCGGGTCCATAATCATGTCAAGCTTGAGTGGGTCCTTCAAGAACGGCTTAGCCCATTCCACCAAGCCCCTCCTATTGAGCCTCTTCTCGTCCACTACAAAACGCCCCGTTATCAGCTCTAACAGGACTACTCCGAAACTATATACGTCACTCCTAGTCGACAATTCACCTAAAACCAAACCAGAAAAGACAATGAAATGAGTCAAAGATTAGAATTGTGATCCTCAATTTCTTCACTAGCTATGACACAAACATAGTTTACCTGTCTTAACATATTCGGGTGCAGCATAACCGCTCGTGCCCATGACACGCGGCGTGACAAGTGCATCGTCTCCTTCTTGACCATCCTTTGCTAGCCCGAAATCGGAGAGCTTGGCTGTGTAATCCTGGAATTATGATTTCCCAAACATGTTAAGCTAAACACACTGTACTACAAAACTTCATATCAATATACCAAAATCGGAAGAGTTAGTTACTTACAGAGTCTAATAAAATGTTTGCAGCCTTGAAGTCACGATATATAACCGGTTTCACTTCCCCATGGAGAAAAGCCAAACCCCTCGCAGCCCCAACGGCGATTTTGATTCTGGTCATCCATGGCAAGCTAGCAGAATACTCTGCATTTATATCACAGACCCATGGTATATATTAATCAATCAGGGATTCAAGATATGGTCCGATTACACTCGTTGAGAATATAATATATAAATATAAATATGTAATCTCATTATCAATTGAACCCCACTTTTCTTACTTCGAAATAATTGGCTCTCCAGACTTCCTCTGGGTAGGTACTCATAAACAAGAAGCCTGTGCTCATCTTCCCAGCAATATCCAATCAGTTTCACCAAATGGGGATGCTTCAATTGGCTGAGGATGACCACTTCAGCCTAAACCAATACAAAACAAACAAATAAATAAATAAACTATCAAATCATTAGATGCATTGCACAGGTAGCTCAGTTAGTTCTTATGTACTAGATTTTGAATAAGAACATAAGATCAAGTCCTGACAACACCAGTGTGGGAGTTACACACAATGTAGTGAGCTACTTGTGAGCATCAGACGGGTCCCCACCTGAAGGGAGATACACCTAATATGTTGTGGGCTTCTTGTGAGCACCAGGCACTGGTCCTTCCATATTTAAACGCTGAATTATCGTGATTTACTCCTCCACTATCTCGTAAGTCCAGATTGTAGGGTAGGCAAGTGGACAAGTTTTATAGGTTTCATTTCAACTAAAAGTTTGAAGTAATAACGAGAATACATAATATTTACTAACCAGCCATTCACTGTGACCCTGAGGCCCCTCCAAATCCAGAGACTTAACTGCAACAGGTTGAGCCTCCAAACCAGGCCTGCACTTGTCATCAATGAACCCTTTATGCACGGGGCCAAACCCTCCGCCGCCGAGGAAATTCTCCGGCGAGAAGTCGCTGGTGATCACCCTCAACTCCGCCAGACTAAACACATGAAGACTCGAACCTATGACAGAATTGGAGGACAGATCACTGGCAGATAGCCGGAAACTGGGATCACTCAAATCGGAAATAGCTAGCCTCTTGTACCCAGAATCTTTAATGTCTTCAGAGAAACGCTTGGCCTTAAAGCAGCCAGGAAGAACATATTTGCAGGCCATATCTTTGATCTTTACCCCCCTTTGGTCAATTTCTCAAAGCAGAAAATTGAAGCAGGGGATATAAATAAACTTGTGGTGGAGAACTGGAGAAGTGAATTTTGTTTTGGACTTTTAAGGGCTGGTGAGAAGGAATTGACGAAATGGACAGAGATAATTTTGCTGAGTTTTTGCAAAATGTGGAAATTTTAGCGCTCTTGAAAGGGGAATGGGGTGCAGTGTTTGAATTGGGCGTTCTGGAAATATGTATATATAGGCAGCGAGTCTTTTAAAGTGTGTGGAGATTAAAAGCGACGCACGGAAACATCCTAGTTCTTGTCCATATTTGCAACCTTAATAGCTTCCTCGACACGTACTGAGTTTCTCTGCGATTTCAGACCTCAGAGTCGTGCGTTTTAATGTTCAGTTCAATGGCGAGTCCGCCAATAACACTTTTCAGGTCTTACATGGATAATAAGTATAACAACTTTTAATTACGCGCCTACTGTTTAAGGCACTATACGTTTATGGACTAACAACTTTTTACTCGTAGATTAAGGGCAGTCCCGTCAAGTTGATTAGGTTGTTAATTTGGTATTCACAAGTTTATAAGTTCAAACCCTCAATAGTGACTTATTAGTCTTCTTGATTTGAACCAATCAGCTATGGTAACTTTAGCTAGTTTATGTCCGTAAGGACAGCCCAGGTGGTAAAAGTGCTTTACCTACAGCCGAGAGGTTGAAGGTTCGATCTTCAAACCCTTGGGTTTGAGCCGGTCAGCTATGGGTAACCTAGGCTGGTTTACCTCCTTGTGGTCCTTTGCCGGCTAGGGTCACAGGGCGAGGAGAAAACCTCGTAAGGTCACAATGCAATGTGGTAGTAACCTCTCAAAGTGAGTGGGGCTCCTTATGCGCACTAAGCAAAGGTCCTTTTAAAGTGAGAGGGACTCCTTATACACAGTAAGCAAAGGTCTATCATCTGTGTTCAGTTGAGAATTTACATCCTCGTACATGTTGTCAGGCCGGAGCTTGTGGGCCCTTGGGTATAGGGATCAACCTTTTGAAGAAAGTTTTTGTTATTTTTGAGATAATTTTTTGCTATTTTTTTAATTAGTCAAACTCGTGCAAATAGACAAATAATGCATCAAAATAATCAATTAATGTAAGTTTTTATTTATTAATATATAAGACTAAACATTCCACAATAACAAATATGTTTAGCGAAATTTGATATTTTAATTTCCATGTTGAATCTAGAGGCCGGTCTCACTTTTAATCATTAGGTAAAGAGATTATTGACACTAGACAGTGTCTTTAGCTGTTTTTGTTCATACATAAGTGAGGATGGCATATATAGATGAGACAACCTAATTTTGTTACCATTTTCATGTGCAATTTAATAATGCAGCTTACTATTTCTTTTACCCTGAATTAATGGTGAGCTGGAAAGTATTTACTATTTAATTTGAAGAACATCAAGGAATCATTACAAGAGAAAGCTGGGTAAATGATCAAATGATTATATTCCAATATATAAATCCGATTCACATCTTTGATCTGCTTTGCTATCACCAAAAACCCATACTTACATCCCCCACACACACATATATATATATAGATTCAAATGCGGGCAGTGCTTCCCATGTGGTCTGTGCGGATTCACCATTAGATCAGATATTTAAAAATGTATCACACAGTGTTCGGAAATGCATCACAATGAATTGCACTGGTGCATTTTCAAATACTTTGTGATTCATTTATGCTTATCTAATGGTGAGTGATCACACGGAAAACATTGTCCGTAAAGGAATTTGAATACCAACTGAGTTCGTTATCCGTGTGAGCAGAAAGTTTATGCCTCGTTAGAGTGGTTAAGACAAGCTAGTGGTATAAGAATTTGTCTTAGTGTAGGCATGAGTATACAAGTATTTAGACCGTCAAGACCCAAATTGAGACAAAATCCACGAGTGGTGGAAGCTCTCAAAATCAAGGTGTAATCTCAATAAAAATAAGTTGATGGTATATATAAACTCAATCTTACTCGAAAATCTATGGACAGAATTTTAAAAACTGGCGATTCTCTCGATTCGCAATCTAATATCACTCAAAAAAAAACCCTATGAGACGAATTTAGATGAATGTGACTGGATTACGATTCTCGTTCCTATATATCCTCCACGTAAAATCAAAGTGATGCATGAGAGAGCAACGGACAAATCCATGCAAGCTAGATACGCACTTTAAATTGAGACAATTTTTGCCATTTATAACTTGACGTGAAGGAGTAAGTTAGGGTACTCTTGCCTACTAGCTATTCCTGCATTGGGAGTTGTGACTAAGATTTAACTATAATAGCGATCAAAATTTATTTCCCATGAAAAGAAATTTGTTTCCCTGAATGGATCTTAATTATAATTTTAAGTGGGGCAGTAAGTGGTGGACATATTAAGCCAATTGTTATAGTATGAATTAGTCTCATACAAAAATTATGTATCTTCAATTAACACATTTTGTAACTACAATTAATAGTTTATGTACATGTAAACAAATAACGCTATATATATACATAAACTGTCAACTGCAGGTACATGATGTGTCAACTACATATACATAATCTAAAAATTATTTTTGAAACATGGTCTATAATACAAGGTAAATCCTAGCTAGTCCATGGTATAATTTGTCATATTAAGCCCCTTTCTTTCAAAACTTCTTTTTTTAATGACCAATTTTAAAATTGGAAAATAACAATTTCTATTTTTAGTTCAAAGATTATTGTGAAATTGTCACATTTAATCCTTAACTTTTAATATAATCGTATTTAGTCTCACAATTTTGTTTATATTGTTAGATTTGGTCCTTTGATTTTGTGGGGCTTACAAATTTTCTGCATGTAGTTGTAATTCCTTTCCTCCATAATTTTAAAATGTGAAAATTTTTCACAATTTAATTAGAGAGAATTATTTTTTCCATGAAATTGCAATTCTAATAATCCCCCCTCCTTATTACAACCAACACCTCGTTAGTACAAAGTTGTCAAAATTTTTCTTATTTTAGTCCTTGTGTTATTTGAAGAATAATGTATGAACGAAATGTTATGATGAACAACATTTAAATTTAGAAGAAACGCATGGAATTCCAAGAAAAAGAAGAATCAAAATCAAAACTTAAAAGAAGATCAGAGCATGAAATTCATGAAGAATATGATAAATGATATGACCAACGTAACATTAAAACTTAGAAGAAGCACATGGAATTCAAGAAGATCGAATGAAATGTTATGACCAATATAATATCAAGACTTAGAAGAAACACATTGAATTCAAGAAGAATGTAATGTTATGACCAACGAACATCAAAACTTAGAAGAAACACGTCAAATTTAAGAAGAATAAAATGTATGACCAATGCTAGAACTTATAAGAAACACCCGAAATTCAAAAAAAAAAAAAAAAATTATTATGACCAACGTTGTATCAGAACTAAAAATAAACACGTGGAATTCAAGAAGAAACGCATCGAATTCAAAAGCAAAAATAAAAATAAAAAATACTAACTTGTTTTACAATTTAAAATGAAGGTATGGTAGAGCTTTGAATTGGTTAATACGTCGTTGTCCTAAACTCAAAAATCCTCTTTGCAAAATGTAATAGTAGAAAACTCAAATTATACCACTTGCGAGAGTTAATGCCCAAAATAGCTTGAGTTAGTCTTATTCGATTATTATTATGATATAATTGAGTCCCAAACTTTTGTGACATTTTCAATATAGTTTTCTATTTACATTATATTTTCATCCACCAGTTGTTAATTAAAGTGATTTAATTTGAGGGTAAAGTTATAATTTCTATTCTTCTTCTTGCATTTGACCACGGGACTCCTATTAGCGCCCTTCACCATATTCACACTTGTGTGAGACCGTCTCACGTATCCTTGTTCGTGAGCCGGGTCGGGTCGGGTCGGGTCAAAGCACCGTGCAAATGTCATACTTATATGCTTAAATATAACACTAATCAAGAATACAATTTTTGTTACTTATAAGAGAAAAAGTAATACATTTTTCATAATAAGTAATGTTGACAAGTGCCCCTTACTTATAAGGGCAAATATAATACTTTTGAGGAAAAATGTAATACTTTTAAATCGAAATGTAAATGTAGTGTATTTTCCCTTAAAATATTACATTTACCCTTATAAGTCACAAAAATTTTATTGCTGATTAGTATTACATTTGAGCATATAAGTATGACATTTGTACATATAAGTGTTACATTTGCATCTTGAACCGATCCGATCCGACCCGTCTCATGGTGAAACGGTCTCACACAAGTTTTTGAAATATTTGTAAACCAACATTTAGACAACAATGAGATAAAACAATAGCATTTTAGATATTTCAAAGTTGATACGTATAGCATATATATCATCCTTTTTTGTGATTACTTAGTTCACGAACAGATTTCGTGTGCATGTTGGAAAAGAAAAGAGACCACATAAAAGTACAAAACCCCCAGCCCATGGAACAAGTTATTTAGCATTATATTATACTAGGTCAAATCTGGAGACTGTTCATAAAACTCCAAATTGTATGGCATAACTTAAAGCACAACATTTGGGGACACCACACTTGTTCTAATACTAAACACCAACAATTTTCAAATTCAATATAATTGATTAATTAATTAATTAGTTTCTACTTACTTGTATATGTAGTATTACGTACAATTTTCAAGTCTTCAGATTCTATCCAATATAACTAATACTTGCAATGGAAGTTACCACTAAGGTTACTGTTTTGAAAACATCTAATTTAACGTGACGACATTATCTTATCATCATCAAAGAAAAATCAAATCAAAGTTAATGTACCATGAAAGTGAGATTTGATCACGTAATATATTGGGTGCCTATTAGCTGGCTATTAGCTAGCCATATATATATATTTGGTCTTCATTGCTTAAAATATCTACCAAAAACATTGATAAAAATGTTTTTGGCTCCTTGATTATACGTCACTAGTTGTTTTGGTCTCTAACTTTTAAAATTCGTAAATGTCACCCTCAATTTTATAAAAGTGTTGTAATTTAGATTGTTCTTAATTAGGGTTCTGGGCTATATATATACATGCATTTAATTAATTTATTTATTTTAATACGTTCTTGCCATCTACAAACATATAAAACATGTGAGAAATAAATTATATGTCTTCATATATTGTTTTCTATTGACGTATTTTATAGAAATCATTTTATACTAGCTCCGATCCGTCAAAAATACTGACGATGAAAGAAGAGAAATAGCTGGATCCAATAAAATATAAAGGGAGTCTCAACCCTAAACAGACGGTCTTCAGCTCTTTGTTAGTTGTTGGATTCTTTGCTTTGGACAAGATCACAAGACCATGAATGAATAAAGCAATGAATTGAAGGCAGGGTAGAGACCACCTTAGCGCAGGTTGGATAGCGATTAGCGAAGAACATTGACTAACATGCATGTTCATATGAACAACTTAGGTGGCAGTAACAATCATCTAGCTTGCTAGCTTCTATTATTGGGATATATCATCATATTCATTCATTATTGTGAGCATAAATAAATATAATATAAACATAAATATGCAGTCCAACTATCAGCTTAGGCTTTTAGTTGGATGGAGCACATGATTCAATTTGGTATCAGAGCCATGCAAAAGGTCACCTGTAAAAAAAGTCTATGGTCCACGTGTCTCTAGGAGAGTATGCAAGAGTGTTTTATTATTATTATTATTAATGAATAACCAATTAACCACAAGATTGCTTGTAATTGGATATAATTGGTTTTGTAATACAAGATTCTAAATTCAACTCACATAGCAAGTGTTTATCTCTTGGTTTAAGTCGGTCTATGAACAATCTAGACTGGTTTCTTGTGGTCATTTGCTGGCCAGGGTCACAAGGCAAGTTTCAGTCAAGACGGACCTTCGGATAACAACTATAGGCAGAATCCTACTTCATTGCCCCCTGGATCACAAGGCGAGTTTTGCTCATGACACACCTTCAGATGGCAACTATGGGCAGAGTCCTACTTCATTGCCCCTCCAAGCTCACTCGATAGAATAGTGGAAGGGTAAATTACAATGACTGAGCAGCCTATTAAGCTAAGTGAGAGGATCAATGCCTAGTACCCACAATGAGCTCGCCACAATAGGTGAAACACTCACACTGGAGTTCCCAGGGCTCGATTTTGTGTCCTTGTTAGGAATAAGAATAATCTAGTCTCGCAAAAAGGAACGTTAGAACGAAAGCAAGGGAAAGCTTGATCACGATCTTAAGGCGTGATGAGAATGCTCACTATCCTAAAAGTTTCTAATTTCCCTTAGCAAACAATAAGTGTACTTGTAATAACAAATTAGAACTTTTGAGATACAATAAGAATGTCAAACTTTTTTATATTGCTCTTCTACAAAGTTTACCAAAGGTGTAACTTGAAATTTTTGTCTTAGAAATCACTCTCTCGTAAGTACTGCAGCTACAAGAGCAAATTAAGAATACACTCACAACCTGTGTGTTGGCAACTTGATGGAAGACAATATTTATATCCATCATTTAATTTCTTCAATTATCTTAAATGTCAAATTAATGGGAAGGTTACTAGAAGCTTTGTAACTTCCACTATCATTATATTCATAATGATAACAATAATTCAAATTTAATATTTAAATTATTGTGTAACCGATCCAGAATTCATTATATTATTAAATATAATAATTACAACTTCTGGAAATTCAAAGAGTCATCCAAAGAGTAACCTCTCGAGAAAGCAATTTTCAAAGAGTGAAAGTCAAGAGAAGTAAAACCATGCATGAGAAGTAAACTCAAGAGAAGTATATAAACTCAGTTTCTCTAAATAGCCTCTCTAGCTATAACAACTTCTCTAAAACATTCTTATCAATCAAAGCATAAGCTTCCTACCAAACATAAATAATATTTTTAACTCCACAACACCAAATTAAAATATTATTTATTCTTCTGGTAGACATGTATACATATATTCAACCATTTACTATATAAACGTCTAATAGTCCTTACCCACAATCTACCTCTCAAGAATCAACTAAATTGTACGTAGATATGTAGTAAAACACAGAATGGTATATATATTGTATTGTATAGATGTATAGTAAAACACAACATGGTATAGTATTGTAAAAATTATTGACTCGTTAGGGTAGTTCAAGTAGTCGCTCAATTAACATTTAGTCTTACTTTCAACAAGGTGGGAGCTCAGACCCATTGAGAACCTAAAGAGTCATTGGGAGATTTTGACCAATCAATTCAATGATAGTAAAGACGTCTTTTATGCACAAAAATGTATAGATGAAAAATCTAAAATCACTTGAACAACTCAAGATATACCTCTTTCAGGCTTTATGGCGAGTATATATATGAAATTCAAGATATTGTCTAACCAAACTAGGAAAATTAAACATGGGTTAAAAAGAATTATTAATTAAAGTGGGTCATGATTTCCCATTGGTAAAAAAGTAAGGAGTGTTTCACAATTAGAAACAAGATGCGTCAACACCTAACAAAACAGTATATTCTAATTTGCACCCTTCCTTTATTGACTCGCTTTATAGTACTTGAGATACTTTTGATCGACTCGGTACTTTGATTGCTAACTTTTTTCTTAAATTTATAACTTATCAACGTTTACCCTACAACGTAATAATGCCGCGTCATATTTATTAACATTTTTTGAAAATATATATTATTTTTTAA